>VZTO01020100.1:0-27509 GCA_013400615.1 Syrrhaptes paradoxus | reverse complement strand
AAACTTCTTTACAGTGAGGGTGACAGAGCCCTGGAACAGGCTGCCCAGAGAGGTGGTGGAGTCTCCTTCTCTGGAGACATTCAAAGCCCGCCTGGATGCATTTCTGTGTGATCTGATCTAGGTGTTCCTGCTCCGGCAGGGGGATTGGACTAGATGATCTTTCGAGGTCCCTTCCAATCCCTAGCATTCTGTGATTCTGTGATTCTGTGATCTTAAACAGGATTAAAATATAATATTTTACTAGTTATTTCAGAGGATAGATTTGGTTTTTTCTTCCATCATTCTTATCTGTATATTCAGACTCTAGCTAAACTCCAAACAGCTATTTTCTGTTAGGTACCAAGTGCAAATACGCCAAAATAATGGAGTTAGGAGGGAAAAATACCTGGTCTTTCTTTTCCCTTGTGTGGTAGGCTACATTGTGTTTCTTACACCTAAAAACAAGGACTGTCTCTCAAAATATTTTGGTCAGAAACCTCAGCTTGAAAAGGAGGTGTTTGACAGAAGTGCCACATTTACATCAGCATAACAGGCAAACAGCTTCTAAAGACAAATATTAAGAGGAATCTGGTGAAGGAGAACCTGTGCAAGGGGAAAACAAACACAGTCACAGTAGCAGAAGACCATTTCCTGTCAGAGCAGCCAACAGCCATCCTCATCCAGATCGTCTGGTGAAATTTCAGCTATAGCAACAGGGAAAGAATGATAATGGCAATTATTTCCTGAACTAATTACACACATTTATCTGTTGACTCTATCTTTTGAAAGGGATCCATATTCTCACAACTAGTTTGGTCTTATCCTGAAAAGGACAATCCTGAACAGGACAATCTTCTCATGTGAATATGCATCTTTGTTTCTTTTCTATCACATTAGAAAGGAATACTTTGCTCTGTACTGCTGCTGTCTTTCAGGTATTAGTGATTAAGAATGGTGGCATTTCTCAGCTCCCTATTGAAGCTGTAACACAACACACTCACTACTTTGAGGTACAAATAAAAATTATAAGCAGGTGCCAAAATTTATGGAGTATAAAGCATAAAGTTTTTGAAACAATTCCATCTGTGTGTTCTGACTCCCTTTGCCCTTCACAGATCTGTTTATGCATATTAGCCTCATAAAATATTCCCTTTTCATCCTCTTCACCGTGTTCCATTTGTCTTTTCAGCAGGTTTATGTTCAACACTATTGGAGTGGAATGGTGATTGTACCATTTAACCCAACACCTAGCTGGGCTTGAAAATGTATTCATCCCCTTCCTATTAATTACTCTTTAATGCGTATTTCTATCACACAGAATCGTGTATCATCCTGGTTTATTTCAGAGGAATATAGTCATAGGATGACAATTATTGATGGAGCATAAAAGCCAGAGCTAAAGACCATATAAAGAAGAAAACAGAACTGATGTGAGAAGAGATGAAAAGATGAAAAATTGACTAGAGAAGAAAATTGGAGTGAGCTAATTTACAAAAGAAAATGAACAAACTGCGGCCAGGTAACTCTGAATAAGATTAATTGCTACACATTTCCTTCCTTTTTGCAATTTTTATCTTACTTAATCTTGTATTCCACTTTTATATGTAACAGTGCTATACTCTGATACACCCTGATTCCACTCTTACGTAAGTTTGCTATCTGGGTGTTGAGCGAGATCCTCTGCTTGCATAAACTGGTATATTACTATCAACTTCATATTTTTACTCAAATTTAAGCCACCCGAGGATTTGCTCCATTGACTTTCATGGATTTATTTTTAATTTATTACTCTGAGTTCAGAATCAAGAGCTCTGGATATAAATCTTGAACATAAATAGACAATTTTCAACTCTGAACAATATAGCCACAAGTACCATACAGAAAAAACAAGCTAGGCATGTATAGAACTGTCTGAAAAGTTAATCAAATGTTGCTGTGCATTTATTAGTAGTTTACTGTTTATTAAACAAGAAATCAAGATCCAAAAAACCTAATAATTTAAATGGAGTAGTGAAATGGGAGCCTGTCAAAATAGTTGTTGGGGTGGACAATTAATTGTTACAAATGTGAGTGCAAATTTTGTTTTTAAACTTTAAAGCATGTTGTTTGTAGTATACAACGTATGTGCACAATACAAATTTCATACATTTTCCTCAGTGACAATAAAAAGCGCAGTTTATTATAAACTGAAGTAAAAATTAAAATTAAAAAAAAATAAAATCACAGTTTTGTCATTGGTATGTGAAGGTTGTTCCAAGGGCCCATCCAGAGCTCCTCTTCATCTGACTGTGTGTGTTCACTGTGTGACTCCAAGGGCTCTTTGACATCCTCATTATCAACAACTGATTCTCGCTCTTCTGTGCTTTTGATTTTGGAGCCCCCTGGCTTTGTTACTTTATTTTCAGCCCCTATAGTAGAGGAAGCAAATGAGACACTGCAAGGTCTTGTGTTCATTTTATCGCTAGAAGATGGTCCCTTTGACAATGTGTTCAGTGGGACACTCTCCTCTTGTGTCACTGCAAGCTTGTCCAGTTTCTTGAATTGTTTCCCCAGCCTCACTGGAGATGTGACTTTTAAATTATTACCAAGGCAAACGCGACGGGTTCTGACAACAGAGCCATTCTGTGCAATGTAGATGTTACCATTGATGTTGTTTTGAATATTCGGGTTATTAAGACGATTCCTCTGGCTGGAATCGGGAGCGCTGTCTTCTCCTGTAGAGCTGGTCTCATACTCTGGGTTGACTATTAGCTTGATCCTTTTCTTCCTGGCCCACTGTTTGACAATAAATAGAAATGTCATTACATCTCAGCACTATTTCCTACAGTTTCCTGCCCTTCTTCTATCTTTTATCTTCTCTCTCATCTAGACACTCACAGGAATTTTTATTAACTTGGTCTTTTGAACCCTTCTTTTCAGGCTGTGCGCAGGTGTTTCTTAATTGTTCTGATTACCACTGTGTGCCATTATCATATATACACCTAATGCCTGAACACTTAAACAATTTTTTGTAATCAAAAATTATAAGAAGGATAAACTAATTTTAATTACTGAACTGCATAATGCAAGTTAGAGTGTATAAAAGCTATGATGTTTTTCTTCAGATTTGTAAAGTAGTGACAAATTTGCTTGTTTCTTTGGGTTTTTTTGCTAAGGATGCATTCAGCTGTACTCCTGTGAAGTCCAAGTGCACCTTCTTTGAAGAACTCTGAGAATGGAGACATCAGTTTGTGAAAGAAAACGTCTGTAAATCACGGCATTGGTAAGCCAGTATTATTTTGACAAAGCAATGTCTCAGTCTATTTTACAAAGAGAGATGGAAACCAACTAGATTAATTACCCCTTTAACAGAAACTGGGGTGAAACCATTGTGTAAGTGATACTTTTAAGAAACTACTGTATTAATGGGTCTTAGAAGTTTTCTTTCAGAGTATTACTACATCGTAATTCAGCACAGAAATGGCACCAAGTGGGTCTATTTTAGATGCACAGCACATCAAGCAGAGAAAGATCTCTGCACCTACACAAGGGAAATTCTCAGGCACAACACTGGCAAATTTGTCAGTTTAAAAAAAAGTTTGACCTAAGACTCTGTGCCAGTCACAATCTAGTGGAACAAATGGAGCTGCTTTGCAATTAAATGGAAGTTGGTGGAGAAATGAGGCCTTAGATTTTACATAATTTATATGTTTTTTAAAGAGTAAATGCCAACAATTTCCATGTTGCTGTGACTGACTTATTTTCATTTATCCTTTTAAAATAAATCCCTCCTTGCAGTACACTGAAACAAGCTGCTGTCATCCTTGAATTAATAATGAAAACACTGTTATTTCACTAAGGCAGCAGATACCATCACAGTTAACTCCCATTGCAATACATGCACATCAAGAAAAGCCAGTTTTTAGAGAAAGAAAATCATGCAAGGTACAAACGATTGATGATTACTCTTAAGCTTTTGAGATGTTACGCTTTGTACAAATTACTTAGAGGCCTATTCTTTTGTTCCTGATAAAGACATACAATTTTATTTGCACATATATATTCAGGTGGATGACAAGACTGACTAGTTTAAATGGGATTTACGTTGAAATACCATGTTCAGCTGCAACTTTGTGCCACATGGGAATACAAAAAAGTGGGTAAGTGATCATAAATCTAGTTTACACTGCAACTGGAATTAAAGACAGTAGTTGAAAAGTTAGTATCATGCTTTGCAGCACACCACCAATTGTCCTGCCAGGGTAACCTCACAGCAGGCTCAAGTACCTTAAAAATTCAAACATTTTTCTCTCCCTTGTTTAACAGAGACTTTCTGGCTGAGCTTTGGTGCGTATGCCAGAATTTGTACTAGCTTTAAAGTACTCACTCACAGAAACAATTTAATCCCAGCTCTTGCTAGTAATACTCTCCAGTTTTAGGAGTGTGGCTTTGCTGCTATGTCAGCTGTCCTCACTGCAAATAGGGCTAATGTTTACAGCAGAGAACTCATCTGAAAATTAGCAAATGTTGCACACTAGGGGAACATAAGGTGAAACCACATATGACTTCTAAGTCTTTTCATCCTCATCATTATTCCTGTTCTTCACTCAATTCCATGTTTTGCCCCTTTCCCTTCCTGCAGCGTTCCATTTTGTGACCAACATAACCTGTGTGAACATAGGGCCCTTAAGAGGTTTGTGCCATCAGGTTTGTCAAGCTGTCTATGCCAGATGATACAAAAAGCAATGTTACTTTGCTTCACAATGCAAAAAGGATTACATCTAAGAATCAGCACCATGCCTCTTTAACTACATTATTGAAATTAGGTGAGAAAAATAAGTACTTCTTCCTGACACTGCTCAATGAAAATTAATCTTTCTATATCCACCACTAAGGAGTAGTCTCAGAGGAAATTATATTAGTCTGGTTTTCTGTAGTTCTGTCTTTAAGACAGCATATAGGGTTCAAATGCTGAAGTAATAAGCTTTGACATTTTCTTTTTGGCTGTCTGTAGTTAAGTGTGTATTGCTTAGGAAAGACCACACAGAAGGCACAGCAAACAAGATCACTCCTTACTGCAAAACATCCACCTACTGTTGTTCCTTTTTAAAAGGATGTAGATTCCCCAGTAGTCTCTGACTCTGTAACGGCACTATCCAGGGTCTCATCTGACTGAGACTGACTGTTTTCCTGGGATGTCTTTTTTCTTATTTTCTTTCTTTTCATGTTGGTGTCAGAACTTTGATTCTCAGTATCAGGGGAAGTAGCAGTTTTACCACAGGTGGCACTAGTTGTGCTTTTCGTACCTTTGGAAGTAACACTGATTTCACTTTCTAAGCAAGAAGATTCATTCTTACTGATAGTTTCCTCCCTGTCACTAGCATCTGTATGAGCTTCTTCTGTGCTTTCATCCACGCTATCCTCACCATTAATAGCTGATTCTCCTCTCTTGTCTTCTTCAGTAGCAGCAGTTTTTGCATTGGCAGATGTTCCAGGAACTGCCTTACTTGAGTTATCTGCTGTCTCATCAGGATTTGCGCTGCCTTGCTCCACATCCATTTGTTCATCTTCTTCTGACACCTCTTCTATTGTGTCTTCTATTTCTATGCTGGCAGAGGAGGTTTTGCTCTTATAGCTGGATCCTGAAGTTCTCCTGTAACTTGTATCCCTGTCACTACCTGATGCAGTAGAGCTAATATCTGATTTCTCGCTGGATCGCCCCACTCTGCCACGAGAGCTACCTCCCCTGCTTTTTACACTGGACCTTTCAGTGCTTCTTCTACTGCTGGAATCACTATTCTCTGATTTGCTGTATGAACTTTGCGTAGATGAGCTCTTTGACAGGCTGCCATCTTCATCACTGTCAGAGTCTTCCTCATCATCATCCTCTTCAGATGAGTCCTCCTCTGATTCACTGCTAGAGCTGGATCCAGAATCTTCATCAGAATCCCCCAAATCCTGCCCAGTTTCTTCATCCGAGTCCACGGTACTTTCAGTGGCTTCATCTTGGTCCAGTGTTACTTTCAAGTAGTCTTTATCTTCTGACTCCGAGCCAGAGCTACTACTCTTTACAGATGATTCATCTGAGGTATATTTTCTTCTCTTTTCCTTCTTCTCATAATCACTATCTTCATGTTCACTCTCTGCTGTGACACTTATTGAAACTCCTGATTTTGCTTCATCTCTATCATCTTCTCCCTCTCCTTTTCCTCTTGCGTGCACCGAATCTTTGCCAATACGCTCTTGAAATTTTCTAGAGACACTAATGCGTTTTAAAACATGATTTAGTTTTCTCATCGAAGGTCTGTCATCTGTTGATTTCTGGAAGTAACTTCCCCTGATAATCATGCTTTTCTCACTGTCCACTTGATGAGCTGACATCAACTTGGCATAACTGGAATCTTTCCTTCCACCTTTCACCTTCTGCAGAATCATCGGGAATATCTTTGCTTTCTTCCATGGAGAACGAGCAGACTCAGTTTTTCCTACTGTTTTGTGAGCACTGACTGCTACACGACTTAAATGCATCACTGCTTTTAGTCTCCTTTTTTCCTGGGTGGTCCTATATGCTCTTCCAGAACCATGTCTTAGATCCATCCCACCACCAAAAGGTCTACCTTCTATTTGAGCCCCCACTCTCTGGCTTATACCTCTGCTTGAAGGACCTCTGCCTTGCCTCATCCCCTGCAAATTATGAAAATGGAACTTGATCACAATTTGAAAGATAGTTATTGTGAAAGCTCGTACCCTAAAATAAGGCAGTAAGAACAAATGCAACGTTTTTTTCCCAGCATCAAAACTAACTTACCTGTTTCAGAATAGCTTTTTACCAAAGTTCTGGGGAACGTTTTACTTCTAGAATAGGCTGCAAATGCACAACTACTTCCTCTGCAACAGGGAATAATACTGGCTCAGAAACATTGTCTCTTCTCATTTAATTAAAACCCATGTGATTGATTAAGAGTCTAGTATTTCTGAAAATCAGACTAAAAAAATGAAAATTTAAATCAAATTTCTTCTGGCTGCCACTGACATTTTAAAATTTCTTTACATTCAGTTGTGAACTTTACAGTAAATGAATTTACGTCACTGCTTTTCTCAGTGGAAAATCACCAGTTATGGGCTGAATATTAGTAATACCCCATTTGGTTAACAATATAAAATGGAATTACCTAAGGGTACGTGGATTTTTATTTGAACTAGAAATCTACATCGAGGGAAAAACAGATGTAGATATTAAAAGAAACTCTGCAATTCCTTTTTATTTCCAGAAAAAGGGAAAGAAGTGCTGACACAAACTTTACTGGTCATCAGAAGCGTAGACAACGGTTAGCATTGGAGGAGCCACTTATTTAGTCTATACAGAACACAATATTCTAATAAATTACAAAATACCTTTGACAAAGTTTAATGGCCCTTCACCTTGTTGCAGAGATGGAATCAACACACCAGGGACACTCACCTCTTCTGCNGTAACACTGATTTCACTTTCTAAGCAAGAAGATTCATTCTTACTGATAGTTTCCTCCCTGTCACTAGCATCTGTATGAGCTTCTTCTGTGCTTTCATCCACGCTATCCTCACCATTAATAGCTGATTCTCCTCTCTTGTCTTCTTCAGTAGCAGCAGTTTTTGCATTGGCAGATGTTCCAGGAACTGCCTTACTTGAGTTATCTGCTGTCTCATCAGGATTTGCGCTGCCTTGCTCCACATCCATTTGTTCATCTTCTTCTGACACCTCTTCTATTGTGTCTTCTATTTCTATGCTGGCAGAGGAGGTTTTGCTCTTATAGCTGGATCCTGAAGTTCTCCTGTAACTTGTATCCCTGTCACTACCTGATGCAGTAGAGCTAATATCTGATTTCTCGCTGGATCGCCCCACTCTGCCACGAGAGCTACCTCCCCTGCTTTTTACACTGGACCTTTCAGTGCTTCTTCTACTGCTGGAATCACTATTCTCTGATTTGCTGTATGAACTTTGCGTAGATGAGCTCTTTGACAGGCTGCCATCTTCATCACTGTCAGAGTCTTCCTCATCATCATCCTCTTCAGATGAGTCCTCCTCTGATTCACTGCTAGAGCTGGATCCAGAATCTTCATCAGAATCCCCAAAATCCTGCCCAGTTTCTTCATCCGAGTCCACGGTACTTTCAGTGGCTTCATCTTGGTCCAGTGTTACTTTCAAGTAGTCTTTATCTTCTGACTCCGAGCCAGAGCTACTACTCTTTACAGATGATTCATCTGAGGTATATTTTCTTCTCTTTTCCTTCTTCTCATAATCACTATCCTCATGTTCACTCTCTGCTGTGACACTTATTGAAACTCCTGATTTTGCTTCATCTCTATCATCTTCTCCCTCTCCTTTTCCTCTTGCGTGCACCGAATCTTTGCCAATACGCTCTTGAAATTTTCTAGAGACACTAATGCGTTTTAAAACATGATTTAGTTTTCTCATCGAAGGTCTGTCATCTGTTGATTTCTGGAAGTAACTTCCCCTGATAATCATGCTTTTCTCACTGTCCACTTGATGAGCTGACATCAACTTGGCATAACTGGAATCTTTCCTTCCACCTTTCACCTTCTGCAGAATCATCGGGAATATCTTTGCTTTCTTCCATGGAGAACGAGCAGACTCAGTTTTTCCTACTGTTTTGTGAGCACTGACTGCTACACGACTTAAATGCATCACTGCTTTTAGTCTCCTTTTTTCCTGGGTGGTCCTATATGCTCTTCCAGAACCATGTCTTAGATCCATCCCACCACCAAAAGGTCTACCTTCTATTTGAGCCCCCACTCTCTGGCTTATACCTCTGCTTGAAGGACCTCTGCCTTGCCTCATCCCCTGCAAATTATGAAAATGGAACTTGATCACAATTTGAAAGATAGTTATTGTGAAAGCTCGTACCCTAAAATAAGGCAGTAAGAACAAATGCAACGTTTTTTTCCCAGCATCAAAACTAACTTACCTGTTTCAGAATAGCTTTTTACCAAAGTTCTGGGGAACGTTTTACTTCTAGAATAGGCTGCAAATGCACAACTACTTCCTCTGCAACAGGGAATAATACTGGCTCAGAAACATTGTCTCTTCTCATTTAATTAAAACCCATGTGATTGATTAAGAGTCTAGTATTTCTGAAAATCAGACTAAAAAAATGAAAATTTAAATCAAATTTCTTCTGGCTGCCACTGACATTTTAAAATTTCTTTACATTCAGTTGTGAACTTTACAGTAAATGAATTTACGTCACTGCTTTTCTCAGTGGAAAATCACCAGTTATGGGCTGAATATTAGTAATACCCCATTTGGTTAACAATATAAAATGGAATTACCTAAGGGTACGTGGATTTTTATTTGAACTAGAAATCTACATCGAGGGAAAAACAGATGTAGATATTAAAAGAAACTCTGCAATTCCTTTTTATTTCCAGAAAAAGGGAAAGAAGTGCTGACACAAACTTTACTGGTCATCAGAAGCGTAGACAACGGTTAGCATTGGAGGAGCCACTTATTTAGTCTATACAGAACACAATATTCTAATAAATTACAAAATACCTTTGACAAAGTTTAATGGCCCTTCACCTTGTTGCAGAGATGGAATCAACACACCAGGGACACTCACCTCTTCTGCTGTCGATCCATGCGGGCTGTAGTAGTAGCCGCCATCATTCTCCACCACAACTTCCCCGTACTCATCGTACATCCCTGAAGGAGAGAGCAATCGGCGGCGGCTCCCGTACTGAGGCAGCTCATACCTGGCAAAAACATAATCGCCTCTACATAACATGCACCAATGTGTTTATGTGTGCCTCCACATAGAGCAACAAATGCACACCCTCACATCCTGAAAGGACAAGAGATTCTTTGCTCTCTTTTCTTTCTACCTTTGAGAAGGCACTTTTTTTTTTTCCTTCCCCTTTTTTCCCTCTTCCTACTGCAATTGACTGTAAGCCTGTTACAACTGGAGCACGACCCGAACTGCCAGGTCTCTGGGATCAGTCAAAAATCTCCCAAGTGCAACGACCTTCTTTGCAGGTACCTGTTTTTTAGGGGAATCTTTTTTTATAAATTGGGAATGAGAGAGCAGGTTTCCTGGGATCAGTTCTGGAGAATCCCTGCAAGCTTGTAAGAACAGCAGTAATCCCTGAAGTGCCATTATCAGATCAAAGCAGGATGATGTTTTTCTAGGTAAATGTAAATGGCCAGGTGCTGGCTGGAAACTGTGAGCAGAACGTATCAGTCAGGCTTGTGAGCCACAGAAGGGGAGGAGATGATGGGAATTAATTTCCAAGACAGCAGATAAATGCAAATGAAAAAGTGAGTATAAGAACAGCATAACAAATGGGGTATACGCTCTGCAGTGTAATAATTAGATTCCTGAAGAAGCAGGGAGTTATACAACACCCTTTTAACTTCTAAAAAGAGTTTTGTTGTCAGTACATGCCTTTCTGGACACAAAGATTAAAGTAATTCTGTGGTGAAGGGAAGCCTCCAGATTAGGTGCTGTAATAATAAACATCACCAAACTGGAAAAGTAGCATTTTCAAAGATACAGAGCAAAAATGAAAATATACCCATGCTCATAACTGTAGTAATCTTGCCCATAGTATTCCTGCCCTGGATCAATTCCAGACTCCATACTTAACTCCTGTCAAAAGAGAAACACGGATTGAATACAAACACTTATACATGGTGAGGACTAATGGAAAAGGCACAAAGAACAGTATCTTAAAGTGCAAATAATCAAAATAAAAAATAATAATAATCTGAGGAACATTGAAGACTGTCAAGGATGATAAGATTTGAAATAGCAAGTATTGGGTTTATAATCCAGAGCTGCCTTTGCACTTCACAGCAGCATGCTAGTGCTTCTGTTACCTTGGCAGGCCAAGTGCTTCATTCATCTCTAGATGATACTAGGTTACTACAATAATCAATTATCAGTTGACTGACATCTGAAAAAATAGATTGCAGTTGAACAGTGAGGAATTTATTCTGTCTGTGTATCTGATGTGAAAATAGGAAAGCTTTCAGTCTCTGTGATGAAGGCCACAGGACCAATTGAAAGATGCTCAAGGGGAAAATACCAAGATGCAGTAAATTTAAGGTATTTAATTAAAATAACATAAATGAGGTAACAATGTCAGGACTTTCCTTTTAATGTAAAAGAGCTGGGGAAAACATTATGTAAGACAGTCAAGTTTTTATTAGGAAATTATGTAACAGACATTTTAAAAGTCATAGAATAATTAAGAAATAGGAAATAATGGTACCTCTGGTCTAAGAAGAGATGGTCTTAGCAACTGCTGTTGCTACAAAAGAAAAAAAGACAGGGGTTAATTAGGCAGAAACAATTTAAGTGCTGATACTTTGTGTTTGAGTTAAGATTGGAAATAAATCCTAAAATCACAGGTCCTTTAGAGCCGTTCTACAGCACTCACCTGGAGACTTCTGTACTCAGAAGCAGAACCCTGCTAAGCACCTCATGTAATAAAATTACTTTACAGTCCACTATTTCTTTTGCCTAATATAAAACCAAAGTCCCAGTTCAGGTGGTGATTCTCTAAATTATTTAACTGAAGAACTTCTGTCAGAGCCCAAGAGAATTATTATGTGGTTTATGTCAGAGGCAGCAGGGTGACAATGGCAGACAAAAAATGATCCACAACATGTAGAAAGAAAATCTACGGGAATCTGCAGTAATCTGTGAGTTAGTTATTAAAAACCTGAAGTGATTTGATTTCCTACCCAAACTTCTACTGTAATACCATTGCTTTAATTCTCTATCTATATTTATAAACTTCTGTGGCTTTTAATCGAGTACCTTGCAACCACAAATATACTTTAATTCACAATACCAATAAGACAGTGAAGCATCCTCTCACTTGTTTTCTCTACAGCTTATGTGCGATTTCTTCCTGTATGCGGCATGCAGTGAGAAAAGCATGCTCACGTAAAGGAAAGGACCGCGGGAGCCTGCGCAGAGAGGCCTGACAGGATGATATGGATATTCTCAGGTGTGTCACAGCTAAACTTGTGTCGTTTTTGGTAGCCATGTTGTTAATTACTCTGCATCTCCCCTTTTTTTTTTTTTTTTTTTTTTTTTTTTTTTTTGCTAATGACAGACTGGTGCACATCACTTGCTCTATTGTAAATTAGGATTAGATTTACTCAGGAAAATCAGTACCACTGTCCCCACATTCCTCCCAAAATTTGGTGGCAAAGTTTTAGCCAAGTTTTTTGGCTGAAATTAAACCCTGAGAGATGGTGAAGCTCTGTGTCTGAAATAAGAGAAACAATTTAGCTCTGCAAAGGGAGGAAAAATCACAGCAGAACAACAGAAAGCTTACAGTTTATTACTGAACAGGGATCAGTAGGCTCCAGATGCACACCTTCAGGTTAGTAAAACTGATCCAGCTCTCAGTTGGAGACAAAGCTTTCAGAAGAGTGACAGACTACATTGAGCTGCAGAGAAGGTCTGGGTAGTCCATGACAGTGGGCAGGGACAGATGATTAGAGGGAGTTCCCTCGAAAAATGTTTTTGTCAGTTTGTTGAGCAGCAACTTCCTAGCGTGGAGGTTACCTTTGTGCCACAATGGTTACTAGTCCCCAGTGAATCTATGCCTTGTGAACTTTTTGAACCACTTTATATTTGTGGCCTCTAAAACACCCATAAGCAATGAGTTTCACAACACAGGCTGTATGGGAGAAGTATGTTGACATGATTAATATTTTAAATGTAACGAGGAAACAGCCTTACCTCTTGCTGTGCATATCCTCTCCTGGAAGTCAGAAAGAGAAAAAAAAAATATTAGGATACTTCTGTGAGACTATATAAGGTCATATATTGCCATTCTTTCTGGAGAGAGGTGAAAAGATAATGTATTTAGAAATATTACTAGCAAGAAAATAAATACATATCTACAATACAAAATATGGTTTTCTTTAGATTTGTTATGGACATACAAATTATCACATGAGAAAGGCTAGTGAATCTTTGGGATCTTTTCTTGCTTTAGTTTGCAAATGAATGAGAAGAAATCCCCAATCCCCAAAAGCCAGAGAGCCAGTGCACCCAGCGGAACACAGCGAAGGGAGGGGGGATGAATACTGTGTTTGGTTTTCCTTGTGTTCCCATAAGAGAGGTCCAACCCAGTTGCTTTCTCTGTTGTTTCAGAGACCTACAGAGACCATCTACAAAGAGACTCTATTATTTCACACAGCAGTGAAAGAGTTTCTCTTCTACCTCTGGACTTTCTGTATCCACTCAGGACTTGCTAGAAATTGGCCTGGAGCTTCCATTACAAATTTCTTGTAACAACACTATGTTAAAATTACATATTTCCTAACATATGCTCAGCAGGGAAGAGTTAAATTTTTTTTTCTGTCCGTGATTATTTTGCCACAGGCTTTGTGCTTTTGATCTTATTGGAAAATTTTGTTGTTTTAATTCATTTTCTTGGAGCTATTCATATGCATGACAAATGCACTTAAATCTATCAAGTTCTCTATTTTCACAGTTTGTGCCACAAAATTGAAATGGTTTAGACAAAACTAGGGAACAGCAATTTAGGTCTTAGCATAATTATTAAGGATAAGCGTGCTTTTTTGTGATTTTTTTTTTTTTAAGGAAGGGTAAATGCTAAAAATTATGTCGATCTTAACTTGGTACACAGAAAGCAGTCTAGGGAAATTCTTTTATTACACTTGAGTAAATAATAAAGAACAGAGTAGAAGTCCTTTTAATTCTTTAATATCACCATCTATAAAGTTTTATTTTAATATTCAGCACATGGAATTGATTATCAACATTAGATTAGTGCTGTTGCCCATATAATATAAAACTAATGAACAACTGAAATGAAGATTTATCACCAAAAGATGATTTGTGACTTTTCAAAGCCCACTTGAGGAGCATTGTATTTAGTTTCTGTATCGCCTACAACGATCTTCAGATAAAGAAGGTCTTGTGTTGCACAGAGGATAAGTAAGCCTATTAATCTTAATTGCTCTTGAGTAGTCACTATATTGCAGATTAAAAAGTATAATAGAAGTAAATCTTATTCGATTTGGAATTCAACTTTCTTAAAAATAGGACCACGCTGTGTTTTGAGACATGCTCATACTTCTCCTGTAGTTTTGTGTGGCCATGAGTAGAAGAAAAAAAAAAAAATGCCCCCAAAAGATAAAAAATACCCATTCACTCAATACAGCACAAGGATCTATTCTGACAAAAAGGCAAAGGTCAAAACAACATCATTTGTTTTCAGGAAAGAATTAAAGCTCTCCACCGAGGGAGGAATTGCTTCTGGATAAACATTATCAGCCAGGCTTCACTGCAGTTGGCCAGAGAGAAACTGTCAATGCAAAATGGGAAGCAAGGACATAGTGTCTATGGTGATGCAGGATAATGTGACAGCTAGCATACACTGCTGGTACTTGACATGACAGATCAAACAAGAATGAATTTACATGTACAAAACGTGCCAACCTTTCACAGGTCTGTACTGCTAACATGGATTAAAGAAATTGTGATTTGCCTAAAGCAACAATTTTCCCAATTACTGGCATCCCAGCAGGCATTTGCTATTTCATACTTTAGATGTTTTTATATTAAACACAAAAGTGTCATAAAACCCAAATACTACAGATACTACTCAGAGGAGGCAACTGCTTATCAGTTTGCCCTGACTCTTAAAATGGAGGTTTCCTGCAGTTCATAGCTGGAACTGAGGAGAAAGAATCTGGAAGGGAGATGAGTAATGATAAAGCTACTGCTTGATTTCAGCTTTGCAAACGGGTTTGCAAAGAAGCACTCTCCACTGATGCAATCTCTGTTCCTACTGAGAACTCAACCCAGTCTAGCTGACAATGAAAGGACCACAGGTATGTCCAGGATCATATCTGACCCTAATTAACCAAATCAGACAACCTAAAGAGGGGTCAATAAGCTTATCTGTGCTTAAGTCTTTACCAATTAATGCACTGGTTATGATACTTTGTAGTACTGCAGACCTGCAGTAGCATCCCGACATCTCAGTGGGACAGAATTTCCCTGGGTTAGGTTAAAAATACATGTTATTGGTACAGTTTCTTTCCCAGTCTAACAGAAATATTTTTTTTATCAAAGGCTATTCAAAAAACCAGCAGAAGAACAATGGCTGTATTAAATCTAGACAAAATGAAACTAGGCGTTGTAAACTTTCCAACTTAACAAAGGTTTCCAGAATGAGAAAGTAGGTGTTCCTCATCAGTGAAGAGCTGATTACAATGACCCCCACAGACTCTTCTGAGACTGATGAAGCTGAATATTTTAAAAAGAGCTCCTGTGTGATGTCCATTCTTTCTGCTTAAGGAACGCCACCAATAACTGTAGCTGAGTAACACCTTTGGAGTTTATGCTGTGAATTACTACACACCTGCAAGGTTTGCTGTGTGACACTAGGCACTGCAAAATGAGGTCATATTTGTCTGTTATTTCACTGGTGATGTAATGAACTTCACAAGAGCATCTGTTATGGGTCTACAAACTCTGAAGTGGGATGTGGATACTGAAATTCAAATGCATGTCTTAAGGGTTGATCCACTTAAGGGTGAATAGGACAATAATTTCTCATGCTTATCTCTGCACATCTCCACTGTCCCGCCGTCTCCACACCAGGACCATGGCAGACACAGAGAAGCAAGTGCACATGTAAGTCATCTTCCAATGCTGGCTTTTAAAAGTTTCTCTACCTAGTATCTGCTGAACTTTGACAATTTGCTGCTGGTGATGCAGTAGTGCCACTTGTGGGGAATTCAGCATCATTGGCAGGTATTCTACATGTCTGCATCTTGTAAATTACACAGATCCTGCTACAGCAAAAATGCTATTATTGATAATCGTTCCCCTCACACATTTAGCTAGTATAGGTGTCTTGGAACTACAGTCTAGCCCAACAAGAGTTTTAAGCAAAGAAAAATTCTAATGTATCAGCAAAACTTGTGGGATGGAGTTTATGGAGTTTGGCTCTGAGACAAAAAAAAGAGAAACTACCTTCAGCAGTTTCTGTCTGAAGCATCCATACATGTCCTAACTGCAGATTAAAAAAAAAAAAGAAAAGAGAAAAAGCAAAGCACAATGGAAATGCTGCATATCTCTAGGCAGTCAAATAATTAATTACCTTTTTGCTCAGAATTACAATATTTGGTGCTGAAATGGGGTTTTAAGTTTTTTTTTTTTCATTATGTGATATGTTTTTTGAAAATTGTCACATTAAACATTTTGAATTTTGGGAAAAGACTAAAAGGAAACTTTCAAGTTGAACCAAACTAACATTATTTTAAGTGCCAAAACTGCTGTTACTTACCATTTTTTTCAAAGGACAGGCTAATTTACTATAATTGACATATTCAATGTAAAGGTCTGATTTAGATAACTGTGAGCAAAAAAGCCAATAAATAAATCCATACTACATGGATTTTTACAAGTACTTAAAAAATCTTCACTTGGTGACACTAATCACAGTGACTTTATTACAGTTTAAGATAAGCAAGATGTTTCAGCTCTAAAGCTCATGGCAAATTAGCATGACAGTTAAAGAGTGATGCCAACAACATGCACATGCAAAATAAAAAACAAACACTTTGTACATTAAAGAAATTTACAAAATAAAAACTTTCAACATGCAGTTACAATATAAAAAAATGCAATGGAAGGCAGAACATAGGTAACAGGAGGGAAGACAGCCAGGTTTATTGACAAATCAAGACAAACCCCTTCTTCTGACTTGAGTTGCAAACATTAGCCCAAAGAAAGCATGCCAGCAGAGCAGAGCGCTGCATCATCTCCCACAGAATATGAAGATGCATTACTGCAATAACTCTGGCTCACTATTGCTGAGCCTGCTTACGACCACTACTTGCTTTCTTTGACATCCAATATTTGATGGTAAGATTCCTCCCAGGTGGTACATTTTATGGGCAAAGCAAGAGATTCTAATTACAGCTGCAGAAAAGTCACTCTGCGTACTTATAGTAGCTATAGTGAAGGCTGCTTAACATAAGTATCAAGCCCTCTGCTGTCTATGAATGATCCTTGGGTAAAAACAGTGTTCCCCAAAAATTTTTGGTAAACAGACTAAGAATCAGCATCACAGAACAGGAAGATGTAGCTCTGAGAAATTAGAATTATACATTACAAATTTCTGAGTGAACAGGAAAGACAATGTCTCTCAGTTTGGGGTTAGGACTGAATATCACTACTAGTGACATTCAGCAGAGAAAGGGGAAAAAAGTCTGAATTTCTGGAGAGTCTGAGGCAAATACCATGTGCTGCATTAGAGTAATCTCACTCTAAATGTTTCATGCAGAAACCATCCAATCGTAAATATTACAGTGCTGTCGACTGAGACGGAAAGCGTTTCTCGAGCTCCTCCACAACACAGCTCAAGTTGCCGTTCTGCTGGTTGTGCTGCTCGGCCACAGCTTCTGGAGTCGGCAGCTCTGGTGTTGCAACCGTTTTGAGCTTAGAAACGTGCTTGGGCAGAACGTGGTTTTTGTCTATTTGGCTGTACATGTTGGCCACAGACTTTTCGATCGCCGCTAAATTCTGAATGTTTTTAAGAATACCTTTCAGCTCCCTGCGGGGAGGAGGCTCTGGGACTGCAGCCGGTGGCGGTACAGCTGGCTGTTTGGCAGGGGATTTGGAATGCTTGGCAAGGGAGAGGTGCTGGGTGCTAAGAGGAGATGAAGAAGAAGAAGAAGAAGAAAGAGAAACTGTGGGCAGAGGTGGAGGATGTGGTGGCAACAGACGAGGGGATGGAGGGGGTGGTGGCGGTGGAGGTGGCAGTGGTGGAGGTGGCAGCAGTGGAGGTGGGGGTGGAGGGATTGTAGGTGGATCTGGAATGCTTTCTATAACTTCTTTGGTCTGAGGAGCTAGAAGACTTTGGCAAACTGATTTCTTTATCCTAAAAGATGGTGGAGTTGGTTTGCGAGTTGGTGGAGGAGAAAGTTCTTCAGGATAGTCGTGGTGAGTGATGATTACAGAGGGGACTGTGGAGGCCTCCGATTCAACTGCTTCAGCAGAAGGGGTTGGAGAGAACAGAGGAGAAGAGTGAAGGCGAGGAGAAGCAACCACACTTTTAGGAGACTGCTCTAGCACGTTCTCTCCTTCTTGGAAACAGGTGCTGTGTGTTGGCGATCGGATGGATTTCACATCAGGAGATTTCACTTGCTTCATTTCCTGCAAAGCCTGCTGCTCAAACTGCCTTGCCTTTTCTTTTACAGTTAACTTGGGGCCACTTAGTTTTTGAAATAGTGGACTGCTAACATCAGCACTGCTGTGCTGATTTTCAGTTCCTTCGTTCTCTGTTTTGAGTCTCTCCTGCTGCCACTGAACGGGGTCCAGGACAACTGGCCTACTCAGAGAACCAGGCGCGTGTCTCTTAGTAACGTGAGTCGGTACCGTCCATGCACGGTGACTGCCTCCCAAAGAGGCATCTCTCAAGACTAGACTTGAAGGAGAAAGAGTATCTAGAGTATCGTTTCTTCTCCGCAGAAACCCAGCAGCAGCGGGACTTTGAGTGACACCTTCCACATATAACGGGTTTTGAGTAGTTAACGGGTTCTCATCAGATAAAAAAGTAATGTTACTTGAAGATTTGGGGAGATTATTGTTCAGTGATCCATTGATATTAGATTGCTTGTGAGCCTCAATAGCACGGGAAGCAAAGCTGCTTATAACTCTCTGACGGTCTCCTTCTTCTAAGACTGACTTTTTTCCCCTGCTTTGTTGGAAATGGTAGAGAAGAAAAAGACTTGAAAGAAAAGAAGATAATCACATGTGAGGAAACATGCATGGACATAAGATACTTATGAGAGAGAGAAAAAAAACTTATATGAATCAAAGCCATTAAATTACTTCTAGCAAACTACTACTATTCAACAAAGACCACATCTACTAGACTACTGGACAAGACATTTACTTTTACGTCTTCTTTAGGGAAGAAGGACTTGAGAAGGAAGAAAAAATGTTTTCAGCACCTCAGCAAGTTCAAAAATAAGTTAACCTCTTCTTAAAAAAAAACTTTTAAATTTTAAAAGTATATCAAGTATCAGTATCACTGTATCCCCAGTGACACAAAACATCAATGCTACATAGTTGTGCGATACGGTTTCTTTATGAGATAATATGGAATTGTGGTGTGTATACTGTATGTATGTACGTATAATTGTGTCTCCATTGTTCAAATGGCTGTGGCACTGTGCCATTTTGTGCACAGACAACACACAATATTCACAGAGATTTTAAAGTTAATCCTATTTTATAATAATTGTGCATCAGAACTCTGCCATTCTACCAAACACATGATTTGGCAGGGTGTGCCTGCATTGCCATTGGACTGGCCATCGGTCACACACAAAATCAGAACTGTGGTTCGAGCTGACAGTGAGCCTGAAACTATGGCCCCAGGAGGAGTCAGAGATGAACCGAGCACACCTGAAGTGTAACCTACAGGGTCTCTGTGAGGTGGCCAACAGGAGCTGAAGCCAGTCATCCAGGATGCACGTCAGCCTCAGGCCACTCTCCTGACACTGATTCTTGAAGAACTGCCAAGCTAGGCATTGCTTCTTGCATTTATGATACACCTATTGATGCAGAAGCATCAGTACGTGTATGACTTTCATCACTGCACCACGTTAATCCAAGTGGAAAAACCCTGTTGTTGGATTACATTGAATTTCTACCCCAAAAGTAGGATGTCTCACCATTTTCTGGAACCTATCTGAGTGCCTCACTAACTCAACTTCCTCAAATATTTTTAATACCATAAACTTCTGCCCAGATTTTAAGATAAGCAGTATTTCAAAATTAATATCCCCAAAGTGCCTCCTAGAAAAGTGTGCCTTTACAGCCCTATTTTAAATAATGCCTATCTGAAAAGAAACTTATTTCCCCCAACCTCTGAAAAATGTTAAGATATTGACCAACATCAGACAGAGCTAAAAACAAAACCCTTATTCTTTCAAAGAGAAGATTACCCTCGTCAGCAATAAGACTGGAATCAAAATACTTTTCCATTTTTGCCATATACACATTTATTGTAACGAAACAGATGTGCTGTCTAGCATGGGGATAGAAAAAAAAAATCCAAGACAGAAAACCACTCTTTAAAAAGGAAACCTACTCTAAAAAGCTCTCTAAAATATTACTTTATCTCTAACATGGGCTATGGCAAGCATATGATGGTATAAGGGGACACAGTGGTAGAAACAGGATATAAATAACTGCGTTCCACTTCTGTAGAATTCACCTATAGTTTCACTACCTCTGCCTAATGCTGGTACTCCAGATTTTGCCATACCTAAACCTTCCTATTTGCTGCAGTTAAACAACTGCAACTAAGGTACAGCATGAGTAGCAATGACTTCTACCCCCCCCCACACACACACAAAAAAAACCCTACCCTGTAAAACTCTTTTTAGCTACTTAGAGCTGTCCAATCTTTTTACAAAACCTTCCAAGCTAAAAATTATAAGCCTTGTCTCTAACAAAATTTGAGTTGTATTCTCTAGACTAATTTAGATAAATAAGTTTAGGATTTGTTAACATAAGGAACAGGTGAAAAACTACATTTTACATGATTACGTGAATGCTGGAAGATGATGTTTTAGACCTCTTGGTCAGATTGTTCCCTCTTTCTTGGTGGTGTTTTTTCGTATCTCAGAAAATATTCCCAAATGTAAACTAATGGAAATTTCACCTCTGATGGTTAAACACTCACCAAGCAAAACTAGAAGAGAAATTTAAATAACTAGATACTGGAAAGGACGTAATTAAGAGAGATTATATCTCCTCCAGGTTATTTATTATGTTAAAAGTCCCCCAAAGGCCTGTATTTAGTAATGAAACACATTTGCTTCTTAGCTTTTGTTTCTCGTTTTGCCTGGGAGATCACCCACACAGAGAAACTACAGCTTCCTAATGGTCACAGGAACCTGAGAGGACTGATGAGAAGAACTACTGTCCAGAGTACAGGGATCACTCTCCCATTTGTGAATCACACCCAGCAAAGCCTCAAAGGGTTATACCAGTGAATAAACCCTCTCCAAGTGCTGCAGTTCTCCAAAAACCAGTATGCCTAAGGCTTGCATTTGGGCAGAATATAACTGTATGAAAAATAATTGATTTCACATTAATAGTGAACTACTCCTTTATTCTAAAGCAGCATTCTTTGAGGTAGGGCAAGCACCTTCGGTCTTCTTAGAGGTGAGAGAAATAAATGATTCTGAACTTGAAGGAAGTGCTCCAGTAGAAAGCTCATGCGAGATGACATAACCTTTATGCTACTGGAACAGGTTATTTCAAAAGCTTCACATGACGCCTCCCAAGGATGAAGTTATCCTGCAGTCTTTTTCTGTTTATATATATAGGTATTTTAAACAATGAGAAACATCAGCTCACCAGTTTGAAGCATATTGCTGTAAACTGCAAAAAAAAAACCAACAAAAAAAACCCTGCCTTACAAGAATTGTAAATAGCAAGCAAGAAAAATCTTGCTTGCATCTGATTGTGAGATCTTAAGTCCATGACCTGAAAGCAAACCTCTGTGCATGCACTCAGTGTTGGTTTTGTTTGGGTTTTTTTAAGGTAGTAGGATTATTTGGCTTCATAAATAATACCATTCAAGTTCAGCAATCATCCTTCATCTCTACTTTCTAGAAAAGGATAAAGAAGCATAGAAGTATTGAAACTTCACAGTAAATGTCTTTCCTGTGCTTGATCAATGCGCAAATGAAATATGAGTTTNAGCTGTCCAATCTTTTTACAAAACCTTCCAAGCTAAAAATTATAAGCCTTGTCTCTAACAAAATTTGAGTTGTATTCTCTAGACTAATTTAGATAAATAAGTTTAGGATTTGTTAACATAAGGAACAGGTGAAAAACTACATTTTACATGATTACGTGAATGCTGGAAGATGATGTTTTAGACCTCTTGGTCAGATTGTTCCCTCTTTCTTGGTGGTGTTTTTTCGTATCTCAGAAAATATTCCCAAATGTAAACTAATGGAAATTTCACCTCTGATGGTTAAACACTCACCAAGCAAAACTAGAAGAGAAATTTAAATAACTAGATACTGGAAAGGACGTAATTAAGAGAGATTATATCTCCTCCAGGTTATTTATTATGTTAAAAGTCCCCCAAAGGCCTGTATTTAGTAATGAAACACATTTGCTTCTTAGCTTTTGTTTCTCGTTTTGCCTGGGAGATCACCCACACAGAGAAACTACAGCTTCCTAATGGTCACAGGAACCTGAGAGGACTGATGAGAAGAACTACTGTCCAGAGTACAGGGATCACTCTCCCATTTGTGAATCACACCCAGCAAAGCCTCAAAGGGTTATACCAGTGAATAAACCCTCTCCAAGTGCTGCAGTTCTCCAAAAACCAGTATGCCTAAGGCTTGCATTTGGGCAGAATATAACTGTATGAAAAATAATTGATTTCACATTAATAGTGAACTACTCCTTTATTCTAAAGCAGCATTCTTTGAGGTAGGGCAAGCACCTTCGGTCTTCTTAGAGGTGAGAGAAATAAATGATTCTGAACTTGAAGGAAGTGCTCCAGTAGAAAGCTCATGCGAGATGACATAACCTTTATGCTACTGGAACAGGTTATTTCAAAAGCTTCACATGACGCCTCCCAAGGATGAAGTTATCCTGCAGTCTTTTTCTGTTTATATATATAGGTATTTTAAACAATGAGAAACATCAGCTCACCAGTTTGAAGCATATTGCTGTAAACTGCAAAAAAAAAACCAACAAAAAAAACCCTGCCTTACAAGAATTGTAAATAGCAAGCAAGAAAAATCTTGCTTGCATCTGATTGTGAGATCTTAAGTCCATGACCTGAAAGCAAACCTCTGTGCATGCACTCAGTGTTGGTTTTGTTTGGGTTTTTTTAAGGTAGTAGGATTATTTGGCTTCATAAATAATACCATTCAAGTTCAGCAATCATCCTTCATCTCTACTTTCTAGAAAAGGATAAAGAAGCATAGAAGTATTGAAACTTCACAGTAAATGTCTTTCCTGTGCTTGATCAATGCGCAAATGAAATATGAGTTTCAGATTGCAAGGTTTAATGGGACTTACAGAAAGGAAAATTAACTAGCGTTTCTACTAGCTACAAATATTAAGACAATGAAATGAGCTTACTTACTGATGCCTACGTATCCAAAGACAGAGAAAAATGAAAATTATGAGACAAGGCAGATTTAAAACTAAAGAGCTTAGTTCCATTTCATTTGCTATAAAAATCAAATTAAGAAAACAAGACACAAGGCAGCACTGCAAATGAAACATGACTGTCTTAGGACAACTAAAGACAGGAAATCTTGTACTAAAACTCATGAAGAACACTCATGAAAGGTATTTCCCAAAGGATAATTTCCTAAGGTATACCAGTGCCTTGAAATAAAATATTTGTCAGAAAAAAAATAAATAATTTGTAATTACTTTTATTGAAACATATTATTTTCTTTAAAACTCTAAGGACTTTCATTTATCTTCTAAAGATTTTTACTAGTTTATGTCTAATACATTCCTGGCAGGATGGATATAAGTTGTCTTAGCTGTGTGTGAAGACATCTGAGAGAAAATACTCCAAATATTGCATCTTTTTTGGTGCAATTAAAACTATTTTTAGTCAAAAGGAACATAAATCATAGAATCACAGAATGGTTTGCGTTGGAAGGGACCTTAGAGATCATCTAGTTCCAACCCCCCTGCCATGGGCAGGGACACCTCCCACTAGACCAGGTTGCTCAAAAATCTAAGCCTCAAAGTCAATATTACAAATCTGTAAATGTGCACCTGTATATTGCAGTACTAAAACATAAAAAAAAATATATATTTGCAGGTAAAAACCCTGCACAATGAGGCTTGTTCTGGGCTTAGCATAAGGTATTTATCAGTACAATGTGCAGACTTATCCATTGGGATAGCCAGTTCCCACAGATAATCAGCTTCATATCACTGCCAGTAAAATTAGTGAGTCATTAATTACAGCAGAAATTTAGTTAAATGCAAAAGAAACAGGAATTTTATCCAGCAGGGCACCTCACTGCATGTGTAAGTGTACAGATGTGATCTCATGTGATTCACAGGCAGAAGTGCTCACATTCAAAAATGTGTCTATATGCTACTGTTGAACACAATTTTTTTTTCTACCTTCCTGCCCAAGCAGTAACACTTCACAAGGCAAAAGGAGAGAGAAACTACTCTTGTTTTAGGTACAGCTGCTCTATTTACACAGAAAAGCTCAAGCTCTGGAATGACTTTAAATGCAGAGACTGCACTCAGAAGGCTAGGAGTTAAAGCAGCAGCACTACGCTCTCTCATGCCTCCTTAACATTTTATAAACTCAATCACAGCATCTGTAAAATATGAACTTTCTGAGCAAAACAAATAATGATTGAAAACAGAGCAGAAGTGGGGCAATCCTCAACAACACCAGCAGCTCGCTCTCTCTGCCTGCTTCCAAACATATTATTAATGCTACGCTCTTCAGGGTTACTTGGTTTTAAGATGTAAGTCTGGCAAGCTTATCAACAAAACCCCCTAGTATGATACAAATATTAATTGTCTATTCTCCGCTGTAATATTTTCATACTGAGAGTTAGTTGGTGGAGACCATAAACTTCAGATTTGCAGGAGCATGAAAATGTAGGCTTTTTTGCAATATTATTAATTTATAAGCATATAATAGGTAAAAGTTCATTGAACTGCCAGCGATTTCTCCATTTTGACAGTTCCTTTATCTTTAATTTCAGTATTCAAACAGTTTCAAATTTAGAACAAAAAAACCCCACTTCACCCAACAGAACATTTCTTACTATAGCAAATGGGGACCCTGGGGTAGCCATATATCCGGTGAAGGATATATTTCTTCAATGGCTTTGAAAAGCTTGGCATGCTGGCTTGGATTGGCGAAGGCACTAAAGGAGCCCAGTCCTGGCTCACTCTGGTATCAGTAGCCTGCTCTAGGCTCTTGCTCAAAAAAAAAAAAATCTGGCTATACCCTGCTTTTTGCCAACTTAAGGCTTGTTAAAGATTCCCCCATACACTACAAGAAATGCCCATTAGCAGGTTAAATAGTTTTAAAAATCTCCTTACAGAGTCCTCCTTCTCCTTATTTTCTGGATGTTTGAGAACCTCAACCAGCTGGGGAAAGACCCTTCTTGAAGAAAAGACTTTTTTGACGTAGACTGCATGAAGCGATATCGCTGGAAAGTGAATCATGGCTTTGGACAATAACAATTTTATTGCTGTATCACAAAGAATACTTACATGGTGCTGTCGCCGAGCTCTTCATAGAGGTTATTGGCAGTGGAGCTTGCTGGTTTGCCTGCTGGTAAAGCCATCTGGATTCTCGCTGTCTTTGCACATTCAGCCTGTCGCCTTTGTTAAGCCACAGAGGGAAGGAGAAATACTCATTAGAAACACTCTATACCCTACCATTAGCCAAGATGTAAAATCTTCTGTGTTTTTTTTCCCTGCAGTTTTCAAAACATCTCTGCATTTTGTCTTCTTCAAAGTAATACCGTGATAATCCTTTCCTGGCTTTTTCAGCTGTCTGTTATTTGTTCTCTCTTGGTGGAATCCCAGAGCTCCTCCTCAACAGACACCTCCTGACCAGCAGTATGTCACTGACCCAGCAGGTAATTCCCAGGATATACTGTATGTGCTAGCTTTGACACTTCTCTCAGGAGGTTTATCAGTTCTGTCTGCCTGAGGCTAACACAGGAAGCTCTTTGGTCAAGTGCTTCATTCAACTGCCAAGAAACTGTAATTTTAAACACAAAAAAAAGTCTTTAGCAAAATTCAAGTTACCACTTACAACTCCTTTCTCATTAGAGTTTGCTGGGAAATTTCTGTCTCAATGAAAAGTTCTCCTGAAAAATTTACATTTTTTAATGGGTAAATTCACTATGAAACAAATTTATTTATTCTGTCTAGCAAACAAAGCCTGTGTTCCCTCACAGGTGTGTAATGGGCGGAGTGCCACAGAGGCGACCAGGACTAATGTACCTCACTTTGCTTCTAAAGGTATCAATATCTGACCCTTCCAAGGGAAGTCTCTAGCCTGACATGCACTTGCTTGCTTGAGGAATACCACACATGTGGAAATATTTACCTTTTTCTCTGCAGGAAACAGGCAATGTCCTGAACCATGATATCTTTAATGTGTGCTAGCGTGCAATAATAAAATACACTGAGTAGCCATGTAAGAAACTTTTAACTGTGCCATACAAGGTGTTCAGGAGCAAGCTGGAGTATAGGAAGTAACTCTTACTGAATGTCAAGTACTCCTAAAAAATAAAGACTGGTAGGCTGTCAGTATTACTGTACAAGCTGTTAGAAACAAAGCTGAAAATAAGTACTTACTCTTTGAATCTGTTTTGTTATGCAAAAAAAAGATAAAGAGATAAAAAAAGGAAGGTTATATGAATTCTGTTGGCAACAATTATCCTAAGCAGTGTTTCTAATAGGAGTAATAAATGAGATGCTACTTAATTATTCAACACACAATTACAGAATTAATGACATGTTTAAAGAATCATAATTTCCAGAGCTCAACAGTGTTTAGCTGCTATTTGTGATACTCTTGAAACAATTCTGCGGTCAACACAAACATGAATGACAGCAGGGAAAACTGCTTTGGGCTTACAGAAAACAACTCCCTGCTCCAGAGACACACAGAAAAGAGTAAGACATGAATATACCTCGTGATATTTCTTTAACAGGTACTAGGGATGCTTTTATATAACCATTTTCTCATTTTAACATGTTTCAAGAATGCTATAGAAAACATATCCAATAGTGAAGGAGTATTATTTTTCGGTTGCTATTTTACTGCCAGAATGTTATCAGGTAAAATACTGGAACTCCTTTTAAAAAGGAGTAAGAACGCTGTAATGCAAAAACAAGCCATGGGGCTCAGGAGAGCTTTTGGTTGTTGATGTTAATACTACAATTCCTTTTATTTTCTTTGACACTCTTCAGTGACACATTTTTCATAAAAGTATCATTTATTCACATTGGTCTGCTATAAGTCCAACTCCAAGTCATACTTCTAGACAATAAAAAAGTTATTTTTTTTAATGAAATGAAGTTAGACAGATTCCTTAAAGCTCTTAAAGAAGATTGATGATCTTTTGATAGTCTAACATGTCAAGGGAAAATAGTGCTATTAAATTTCTTAAAGAAACAGGCAATTCAGATAACAGCAACAACAAACTAGTTGTAGGTTGAACTGGTTCTCAGTCGCCGAGATCAGCTGCTTCGGAGCCGACGCAGCTCCACCAGATCGACTGATCGTGAGGTACAGGGAGGTTTTTCGGGAGATTCCTTTGACAGGAAACCCCGAGCAGCAGAATATCCGGACTCCTGCTGACAGCTCTCCGGCAAGAGGCTGACCTGACGTGGCGGGCGTTGCTGGGGAACTGCGGTCACCACCCCTCCCCCAGTCGTTAAATTTAGCGCATACGCAAGTCAGGCCCACCACCTGTG
>VZTO01020099.1:0-27219 GCA_013400615.1 Syrrhaptes paradoxus | reverse complement strand
CAAGTACAATCGAGCATGTTAATAAAAGCCTTTACTGTGTATGGTGAACCTTGCTGAGGTGTTTACTTAGGATACTGTACTTAATGCATTCGTGCTTTCCTTACGCTGTTTACTGTCTACTTACCAGCAACCCCCCTCCCAGAAGAGTTTGAGTTGCAAGGATTCTTGGCTCTGAGGCCCTCATTCAGGTGGGTGACAGCGGAAAGGAACTGTACTGTTGCTGATATCACTACTCTGATAGACGAGGACCTGTTCTCTACAGTATCTTATTTATGAATGCTTACTGCTGTATGGACTGATGTAGGTATCTTTGCAAAAGAGCTGTAATAGGCAGCGTAGGACTTGAGTCTTCATTGAGTAAATCTTAAAACTGGGGAAAGTCATGAGCTTATGATATTGCTCAAGAATTTTTTGTTTTTCTTCTGTAAACTGAAAGGGAAAAAAATAGGTAGTGAGGAAAGGAATACTGTTACATGAAAACTGCTTGATGTGGTTTTACTTTTCTGTTTTTTATACTGGTTTTCACTGTGTCCCTGTATGTGTGTCCCATCATGCATAAATGTTGACAATATTAGATACATTTGCTGAACTATTATTTTTGTGATTTTTTTTTTGTTTATCACCCAGATGAGCTTTTGTCTTTTTGATTTAAAAAAACCCTCTTTAATGTAGATGCATCTTGCCAGAAGCTAACTGCATCTGTAAATCAGACATCCATAGCTGTCATTTTTTGAATAGGATCTGGTGAAATTTCACAGCTTATAATAGAGTAATGCTGACCCAATTGTATTTCTAAAGAAAAGCGATGTTGCAGAGGCTAGCTAATTAATATCATTCCCTCTCCTATGTCAATATTAGGAACTTGGATTTTTCCAAAGGCCACCAGGCAATTACAGGAGATAAGGAAGGGCAACAACGTCGGATACGGCAACAGCGTCTGATCTTCACAGGCAAATGGATTGCTGATAACCAGCCGAGGTGATTGCAAGTAGCATCTGTGTGTTTCAGTTGCTGCTGTAAGATTAGGTGATGCAGACGCCAGAGTTGAGCTTTATTTTTCGCATTATGTGACACAGCAGTTGGATATAACGTGAATGCAAGGTGCTGATGGCACTGATAACATGTTCTGTAGCTCAGCATGCCATTGCTTCATAGGCTGATTGCGATGGGGAATGTATTTGGAGTAACACATCATGTTTGAGTCCTTTTTACCGATAACAGCAGCACAGCTAAGTGAGAACAGTACTTGAAGTGGTAGCAGGAGTGTTAGCGTGTGGGCTTACGTCATGCTAGAGAATGCCCTGAGCTGGGAGATGTGATGTAGCATCTTCTTGTTGGGGTGAAGAGATGTATGGTGAATATGCTGACTTTTGCTTTTGTGTGCATTACCCTGTGAAAAACTATTTCTATTTGCTTTTCAATTCCTTTCTGTCTTTTTTTTTTTTTTAGGCTGATTCAGTGTGAAAATGAGGTAGGAAAGCTGTTGTTTTTGACAGAGATCCCGGAATTATTACTAGAGGACCCTAGTGAAGCCAAAGAGAGTGTCGCCTTGCAGGAAACATCTATTGCAGAGCCACTGTCTACGGATGGGAGCCCTGGACTCAAATCAGTTCTGTCCTCTGGCAGAAGCCTAAACAACAACTGTGACACAGGAGAAAAACCAATGGTCACGTTCAAAGAGAACATTAAGCCACGGGAAATGAACAGAGAGCAAGGGCGAATCTATCCCCCTAAAGATGTAGGTAGGGAAAGACGGGACTATAGCAAAGGAATAGTAGCCAATAAGAATGATGGGAAGAAGGATAACAATAAAAGAAAGAATGAGACGAAGAAGTGCGGCTTGGATAAGATGCAGGAAGCAGGAAAGCAGAATGTGGCGGTTCAGGTAAGCCTTTAGATCAAAGGGATACTGTGTCTTAGGCAGTGCAGCGTTTGTGTCAGGGCTGTCACTGCTTGTACAGAGTACAGCAGAGTTGAAGTCTTGCTGAGGGCCCTGCAGGTACAGCTAATGCACCCAAACAATAGAAACGTGTCTCTCTCACAGACCAGGTAGCAGTGATCCTTTGGTCTCTGCCCTTTTCCTTGATGCAGCATGTCTCAGTTTGTTGGGGAAGAAAAGGTAGGGAGCAATGAAAGGTGATTTTGCTTTGTTAACTATCTTATAAAACAGACTTCTAGCTGTTGTTCCACAACTTATTCAGGCAGTTCACATGGCTGCGTCTGAGTCATGCTCTTTACCCATGGTATGGTCTGTTGTGAAGGAACTGTGCGTACGCTGCATTTTTGGTTCAGTTGACTTGTGCACATCGAATAAATAGAAGACATCACAAAACCATCCAGTTGCTTATGTGGAATAAGATCCTCTGTACTGTGCGTGCAGTCAGGTGGCCCTCGGTAAAAGTAAGGAAAGCCACACTGCACTTAAAGCCGTAATTCTGTGCTCAGGCACTTGCTCAGAATAGTTGGTTTTCGTATCAGCTGCTCTTTCATCAGTCATATTTTTGAGGCATACTTTTTCCCCCCTATTTCAGGGAGTGTTATGTACAAAAATGCTCACCTTGTAAGTAGATAGTGAATTTATTGGTCTGACTTGGATTGAGTTGTAGTAAATAAGGGTGTAGAGTTTCAGAGTTGATCTGATCTGTACCTGGATAGTTTGACTGCATCTCAATCATTCTCTGACGATGTCTGGAGGCATTTAATGGTAGTGATGGAGACTCTGTTACTTCCCTAGAGAAACTGTGTCAGTTCTTCACCGTTCTTGCAAGTGGAAATTATTTCCTAATGCACTTTATCTCCCTTGCCTCTGTGTAAGCCTATTACTGCTTCCCAGGACGGGTCTGCAGAACAACTTCACTCTTCCTCTTTGCAGCTGCCGCGAGGGCCTGTGTAATTGAGGTCTTGTTTTCCCGAGGCTAGACAAACCAGCTCTTTCAGTCTTTCCAGCTTGTGGTGTTAGGACCCTTGGAACATCCTTCTTGTTCCCCTCCTGATTATTTGCTGTTAAACATCATTGTGAAATGGAAGGTCTGAACTGGCAGTGTTGTTCAGTTGGTTTTGCAGGGGGTCCTACCAAGGAGGGTAAAGAGGAGTAGCCTACGGAAACCACCTGGTAATCATTTGTGAGTCACTGAACAAGAGTCTGGTATCTGAAAAACAACTTAGGTGAGTTAGAATAGCAGGCTTTGTATTCATTTGTTGAACACATCTGGAATGTGATTCCAGGCCTGACCACAACTCCCAGTTTTAGTGTTTGTGTCCCTGTCCTGAAAAATAAGGACTTGAGACCGATAAAAGCCACAAACCAGATCTTCTGAGAAGTATGTGTAGTTTTTTGGGTAGGTAAGATATTTTAATTCTAACCCAGGTGATTTATCAGAAGTTTTTCTTAGTCTTAAGAGATAACAAACCCAGGAAAAACCTTATTTCAAACCCAACTGTAGCAGAATCTGTTCTGATGTGTTTGGTCCCTCTTCATGTCTTGTTGGATAGAAATTAATTTAGACTGTTTAGTTCCATCAGCTGTATTTGTTATGGCAGTTATTACAGTGAAATGCCTTCGGTTTTATATAGTTTGATGGTCTTATTTATCCAGACTTGCTCCAGAAGGTGGGGAAGGTTTGCTCCCCCCACTACCCCACCACTGAGGAGAAAGCAGTGTAGGTTTTGCACCAACTCCTGGTCTGTTAGTGCTCTGCTTTGGCCTTCCTTGATATTGCAGCCTTTTATCTTCTCCATAGCTCATTGCCTTCCGAAGCCTAATTGCTGCAAATGTTCCAGGCTCCTACTTAGCAAAAAAGTTAATGTTATGTGAAGGTAATTAGCCCTGTTTCACAGATAACTGGGAGACTTCCACACTCAGACAGGATCATTGAAGTGTGGCATAGGTTGAATCTCTGCTCTTTAGGGAAAATAACACTAGGTGCTGAGGAAGGTTGCAGGCAGACTTGCTCAAGGTGTAACATAAACTTAAGAGGCTGCTGTGATGAGATGGTGCTTCTCAAGCACCATATAGGTAACCTCAGAACTACTGCGGGAGTAAACGTTTGGTAGTGTTGACACTTTTGAGGTGACTTGATTAATCAGTTTTATTCAGCTTTTAAAAGTTAACCTTAAATCATGCAGGGGGTCTTTTGGAAGCTACCTTTGGAAATGTGTTATAGCAGCTTTCCTTTTATGATGGACTAGAACTCATGTTTCAAATCCCACAGCAGGAGGAGTGTCTTTGAATTCTCCAGCATTGCTGTAAAAGAATGCATAGGTCTGAGGATGGGTTCTAAAAATGTTTGGCTCATTGTGGAGGAAAAAGGGACAGTGCAATAGAAGTTGAATATACAGAATGTGATGAAGGGAAAAGGTGGGCAGTGAATAGATGCTGCATGAGCAGGGGCTGCATCATTCATGGTGCTTAGCATCAGCCAGAACCTCAAGGTGGAGATCCCTCCCAACCTTTTCTAGCAGGAGATTAAAAATACACCCAAATCTCCCAGTCTTACAATCTGCTTTTCTAATTAAATGCAAAAAATAAACTACACTCCCATAATTTCTAGACGGGGAAATTCAGAATTATTTGAAAAAATAATATAAGAAAGCATTTGAATGCATCTACCCCTTTACTACTGTATTTTGACAGAAAAGACCTGCTCTCTAACTCCTTTCAACTCAGCAGCACTAAATGTCGAAATAAACTCCACAAAATTTTGGTTTGTTTGGTTTGGATTTTTTTAATTTGGTCCCTGATAAAACCCATTCTTTCAACTACCTTTGAGGCTTGGCGTCAGGTCTGCTCCCGGGCCCTTCCTGCATTGCCCGGGTTCCTTGCTTGCTGTCTTTTTCCTGCCTGCTCCATCTTGCATTCCAGGCAGTTCTGCTGAGCTGAACAGAAAGGGAAAGTAGTCTTCCCCTCTGTCTTCCTCTCCAGGAAGACCCAGACCGCAGCAGACTCAGAATCAGGTAAACATTACATTCCATTCTTCTCTCTACCTTTAACTGGTGCAGCTCTTTTAACAGAACATACAGCAGTTACACAGTGAACTGAAAGAGGTTAAGCGTTTCTGCTATGTGTCTTGTGTGCTCTTGGTCAAAAGAATTTCATAGTGGGCAGGAGTTTTTGCATATGCATCACCATATGGACTAGGCTGAAAGAGTTCCCTAGGAAGAAGATGGTAGTGTTTGTTTTTTAAGGTGCTGCAGGTAAGTAGCATGAGTTAGGTTGAAGTGGTGCCCTAGGAGAAGCATAGTAGCATCTGCACTTTTGGGTTGTTTTTTTTTTTTGAGGCACTGCAGGTGAGCAGGATGGTAAGTCTTTGCATGGTCTGAGGATATTGTTATGTCTACTTCCCACTCTCTCGCTAGAGAAAGGAGCCTGTTGCAGTCTTCTGGGTAGATACCCTGAGAGTGCTTTTGTGAGGCAAGGAGTGCCTGAGGACAGGCAGGGTAACCTGCTGGAGGTCAGTGAGGAGGGAACTGGTTTCTGCATTCCAAACCTCTCCCAATTACTTAGGGAAAAGAAAAATAATCTCTTAGACAATCTGGGAGTTCATTTTTTGGCTTAAGATGTGATGTGGGTAATTACAGGAAAAGTTATCCAATGTCTTCTTACGTTCTTTTGAATTAGGTGAAATCCCAGACTGAGATGAGGAAGACTCCGGTGTCTGAAGCCAGGAAAACACCTGTAACTCAGACTCCAAGTCAGGCCAGCAGTTCTCAGTTCATCCCTATTCATCATCCAGGAGCCTTTCCTCCCCTTCCTAGCCGGCCAGGTAATTTGCCTCGTTCTTTTGAAGTGTGATTTACTGTTGACTGTGGAAAAAAAAAAAAAAAATCCTGTAGTAGAGGTTGTTACAGCCTCTGAAGATAGGAGCTGTTTTAACGAACGTGCCTTCTTGTGTTGAGAATCTTACAATGGAGTAAAGAAGGGGCATAGCAGAACTGAAATGAGATAAATAAGATTCCTTGTGCTTTGGAATAAAGGTTTGTGATTAAATCTGCCACCTTCCTTCTTGGTTAGTAGGTGCGAGATCAAGGAACTTCACAGTAGGCTGTTTCTGTAGTTCATCAAAACACGACAGTCTTGCTAGCTCAGGAGGAAGCGTTCTCTGTGCATAGGACTCCAGTACAAAAGATCAGTCGCACTGCTTTCGTCTTCAAAGCTCACTGTCTTTTGTAGTGGTGCTCATGTTTCAAGCTGTAATTTGTGTGGTCTTATTTGCTGTTGTGGCCGCGTTGCATGTTCCCTTTTTTTTGTGGAGTGTTCCTGTCATACCTTGCTGTCCGTGTTTGCTCGCAAAATAGCTGGAAGCTGTATTTTTCCTGCAGCTGTTACATGTAGTTGCTTAATGTAAGACAGAGACATCTTCCCTGTCCCAAAGTCATCATAAAATCTGGCCTGTGAGACACAGAATTAAAGCTTGCCTTCCAAACCTGGCTTTTCAGTGTGAACTACAGGAAAGAAATTGATCTTGCGGATATGAGGGTTTGTTTGCTTACCATCTGTCTCTGTGTAAATTGATCCTGAGACTGGTGATCCTCTGGGAGGAGGCAGTAGACATATTGATTGCTTCTGCCTATTGCTCCAGAAGTTTAGTCCCTGAAAACACGGGTGTTTGAGGGGGAGGGAACTTTGGGGGTAGGGCATCAAAAACCCCAGAATGGCGAAGGGAAAAGGTAGCTGGGGAGAATGTGGGGGGGAAACATATGGCTCTCCCAGATGCTGCCCTGGATGGTTGTTACCAGTGCCTGGAATATTGGAAGAAAACTTAAGAACAAACTGAATAACCCTTTGATCACAGCCGTGTACGTGTAGAGGTGAGAAAGGATGTTATGGTGCACGTATACAAGCTGTACTGTTTGTGTACATGTGTTCAAACTGTACTGTGCAGTTACCTACCCTCGTGGCCTAAATGAGCAAAACAGCAAAAAACCTTGAACAACCAAAACAAAAAAGCCCATGCTAAAAGTTTTCTTGAGGGAGCTAGCTGCCCTGCCAAATTTTGATTAAACGTGTCTTTTTTTCTTTCGCAGGGTTTCCACCTCCAACCTACGTTGTCCCCCCTCCTGTGGCTTTCTCCATGAGCACGGGGTATACCTTCCCAGGTGGTGTTTCTGTCCCAGGAACCTTCCTCCAGCCCACAGCTCACTCGCCTGCAGGAAACCAGGTGCAAGGTGGGAAACAGTCCCACATTCCTTACAGCCAGCAACGGCCCTCCGGACCAGGGCCAATGACCCAGGGACCTCAGCAAACGCCACCTCCTTCCCAGCAACCCCTCTCATCTTTACCAGCTCAGGCAACAGCACAGTCCACAAGCCAGTTACAGGTCCAAGCTCTGGCCCAGCAGCAGCAGCAACAGTCCCCTACGAAAGCTGTGCAGGGCCTGGGGAAGAGCCCACCACACCACTCCGGATTCCAGCAGGTAAACTTGACTAATGCAAGGTGTTAAGCTTTGTTTAAAAATAGATGGCAACATTCCTGCATTACCTTTTAAAAACTGTCACTAAAGACCTTATTATGGAATTTCAATCTGTGAACTTCTGGGAAAATTTGAAAAAGAGCTGAAGTTTAGTGGGGATGACCATACAATTCTCTAACTAAGAGGAAAGTATCTACTGGAATGGGTTTTCTGCGTGAAGGTGGTATTTCTGATCAGGCATTTCTGTCTTAGACCTCTGTCATTTTCTTGTTTGAGTAATGAGGACTGAGTCTGAGCCTTTTGGTCAACTGGGTTGCAGTGTGAGCTCTCTCTCAGCAGTTAGTTTCATGCTCACGTTGTGCTGGGGAAATCTCCCTTCTGGCATGTCTGGACTCGATGGTGAGAGCCTTCTGGTGTTCTGGGCAGCAAAATGCTGGCTTGTACCTTAGTGAGACTGGTTACAAGGTACTGGATTTGAGTAAGGATTCTGCTTGGCTATTGGCATAGTGCTTGTCTAGGGAGCATTGGATGCCCAATCAAGACTGAATTTTGGTGAATAACACAGTAAATCAGAGTGTATGTGGAGTATCTGTAACACATGAGCCAGACTGACAGTTTGAATGGAGTTAGGCATTCAGTTAATATTAATTGTTCATACCTGCTGGTGAAATCACTCTTCTCTGCCTCAGTATCCGCAGACGGACTCGTCAAAGCAGCTCTGGAACCCGCCTCAAGTCCAAGGCTCACTGGGGAAGATCATGCCCGTAAAGCAGTCCTATTACCTGCAGGCCCAGGACCCTCTAAAATTATTTGAACAGTCATTACAGCCTCCTGTGATGCAACAGCAACCTCTGGAGAAAAAAATGAAGCCTTTCCCAATGGAGCCATATAACCAGAACCCCTCAGAAGTCAAGGTGCCAGAATATTACTGGGACTCTTCCTATGGCATGGCTGACAATAGGGTGATGGCACAGCAGTCTAACATGGACCGCAGGGGAAAACGGCAAGGAGTCTTCCGCCCAGAACAGGATGCTGTCTCCAGGATGACCTTTGAGGTAAAGGTCTATGCTATAAGTGGTGAAAATCAATGAGGTTCTGATATTCCTAATAACTCTAGGAATTTCCGTGTTTAAGGAATGCCCTATAGCCCCAAGTAGGTCAATGTGAGCTTATTTATTAGGGAGCTGGGTATCAGTAAATGGGATTCCAGTAAACAATGATGAATTCTCCATTTTAGTTGGCTGCATGTGGGATCCAGCTCTGGAAGATTTGGTTTCAAGTAGGTGTAAGTCTTGTTCAGAGTAGGTATGACATTGATCTCTGTACTGTGTCTGTCAGGTCGAGAAACATGGCAGCTGATAGTTTTGGGGAAAATTCTTGTCTGGCAGCTGTTGAAAACCATAAAAGCCATCCAAATAATTGCAGTTGAATTACTACCCTTTAGATGAGCTCTTAACACCCAGATAGTGTCTTGAGTGTGTTGAATGGCTGAGACTGCAATAGACGGATTGAGGCTGGAAATTGAGGATGGTAGGAGCAGTCTTGTCTTGGGGTTTTGTTTTGTTTTGTTTTTCCTGTAAGTCCCACCACGCAGCGAGAGCTGAACGACTTCCTTAGCACTAATAGAATACTTTGCTTCTGCTCATGCTGTTGTGCTTCACGTTCCTGTTTATAAGAGTTGCAATCTGTGTTATTTATTAACGGTCCTGGAGTTGTCTGCCAATGCTTTTGGTGATGTTTATAAGGAAACTTAAACAGAGGCCTCTTTAAAACCTTTGGTCAGATACACCTCTGTAAATACACTCCAGATTTTCAGGTCAGCTGAGATTACTTACCCTTCAGAGAGAAAAGCCAGACAATATACAGGAGTCTGCCTCTACCCTGATGTCAGGTTGTGGTTTTTAGATGGAGATGGGGTCAAAGCCTTCTTCTCATCCTTAGAAGGGAATCCTTGCCTTATTGCAAGTGCGGTGCAGTACGGACAGCAGCTGTGCCCATGGTGCTTGTGTTTTAAGCATCCCTGACCAAAGTCAAGATGTCAAGTTTGACCAGCCCTGTGATCTGCTCAGCTGTACATTGGCGTGGCACCCATTAGCACTGGAAATAAGTCTCATGGGTTTTAAACCTCACAAATAGAGGAAGGTACAAGATGCAAATGTAATTTTACTTGAAACTTAAATTACCCACAGATCAGCTATAGAAGAATAACTAAGATTTTGTGTTCCTTGTCCTTGAATGTGAAAACAGGTTCAGCATTTGGCATGGATGCAATGGGAAGCACACACTCCACTAATTAAAACGAGCCGCCCATCGTTTTGATGGTGCGGTGCTCTTCCCAGTATGCGTTAGGCCACCTGGCTAGTTATGTTTTCTGCTCAGTCTTTTCTCTCTGCATACCTCGACATACTTCTGCTGCACCACTTCCTCACCTTGTGCCTCTGCATGCTGCCTTCTGCCTTTCTTTTGCTATTTTCTCTCATCCTGTTGTGGCTGAGCCTCTCCTTGCCATCTCTTGCTGTTCCCCTTTCTGCCTTCTGTTGTCTCACTGTGCTCATTTCTGTCACTAGGACCCCAAGAGCTCCCCTCTGCTTCCTCCGGACCTGTTAAAGAGTCTGGCTGCCTTGGAGGAGGAGGAAGAGCTGATTTTCTCTAATCCTCCTGATCTTTACCCAGCTCTGCTGGGGCCTCTCGCCTCTCTTCCTGGACGAAGCCTCTTTGTATGTATTGGATGTAATACTGCTGCTTCTCTCTCTTAACTCGCATCTCTTTCTTCTGTGAAATTATAAGAAATATGAAATTCCTTTCTCTCCCCCCTCCCTCCTGTCCACTTCCCTGCCTCACCCTTGAGCTAGTCTTCGTGCAAGAGCTCAGACCAGCTGAAGGCCCATGGTATAGCTCTTGGGTCGAATCCAGGCGGGCTAATTTGTTCAGAAATCAGAACAGTGTGTTTTTTTTGTAAGTACAGTCTACAGGAGAGACATTGATGCGTCATTTAATGCACTCGCTCTTCTGCAGTTGTATGGGCTTAGCAGTAAGGGCAAGGGAGAAGGCAGATTCAGCTGGGGGAAGGCATCAGAACAAGTGTGGCTTATTATAATCTGTGTCTAAAAATGCCATGAAGGCAGGGGGAAGCTGCCCTACTATGTGCAGAAGAGGCCATAAAAGAGCAGGATGACTTAGGAAGAAAATTGCAAGGAACTGGCTAAAGAATCAGTAAATCCTACAGAAATACAGTCAGGTTTTGACAGAGTGAGATTTTTTTTTTTCTACATTTATGTATTAAAACCTTCCTAGTTCACTAGCTGGAGGGTCTTAGAGCTGCTGAATTTGTAAATTGTCTCTGAAAATGCAGTACGTCTTTCTAGTATGGTTACAAGCATGTTCATTAAATACTGTTATTTCAGGTTAGTAGCAGTAACAAAGAGGAGTTATTTGTGATTCTGCTCAAAATCTCTTAACTCTATTCCTAAATTATTTTGCATGCCATCCCAAGGAACCAGTAGCAAAATGGGCACTCGTTTCTGTCTCATTAGATACCTTTGCTACGAAAGTAGTAGCTGCTCCTTCATCAGCTTCCTTTGAAGCTCCTACTATTGCTGTCTGCTGACAAATGGAAGGAAATTCTCTGTGCAAGCTGTATGGATATGCAGAATGTGAATTTTGTCTGCCTTTTAAAATGTGCTTTCAAAGTAATGAGTTGTCACTTTGAAAATCTCTCAAGCTAGGAGCTGCTTGCCAGGAAAATGAGGCTATTTGTCTTGGGTTTACAGGATAAAAGCAAAGATATTCCAGATATTGAGACCATGTTAGAGAGAGAGGGATGCTAGTTCAGGTTTGTGTTGTTTGAACAATAAATTTAAGAACATCTGACATGCTGAGCTAGTATGAGTGCAAGAGGGCTTTTATTTGGAACAAGACTACAGCTTTCATTTTGGATCACACACAGTTTTACCTATGGCTTCCCTAGTTCTATGGCTTGGTGATCCTGATCACCAAGTTAGTTGTCCTCCAGACGAACTTTTTAATTTTTATTTGATTTCTGTGTTGATGATAACTGATGCTATTCCCTAAATAGGCTTGTTTCAGAGACACATATTTTTCCCTGCTTAATCATAGTAAGAACCGAAGAGAGAGCTGGGAAATATTATGCTGGAAATAAGTATGAGAGAGGGCAGCATAGATGATGGAAAGGTCATGGTCCATTATATCTTAGCATGGAACCCCAAGGGAGTTTTGGAACCCATTTTAAACACTGTGTTGTTTTTTTCTTCCTCTCTCAGTAATTTAAAATGAAAATGAGAGAGTGCTAAATGAAACTTGGACTGTTTAACTGAATTTAAAAACCACAGCACTTGGCTGCTCTAAGAATGCCTATACAGTAGGGATGCTCTCAAAACTGAAAAATATTCTGTCAGTAGCAACACATGAGTCTAATCATGTTTGAAGGAGTCCTCTGATCACTGGGAAGGATCCTGTCTCATTTGTACCAGGTTTTACACAACCATAGGGGCTTTTTGGCAGGAATCTCCCCTCTAGACGTATTGGAGAGAGTACTACACTTAGAATTTGACAAGCTGTTCTGGCAGTGGGGTTTGCCTGAGTCTCAGCTGCTGTGATTGTTGATATTAATTACAGTTAGTAGGGAAACTACTGATTTTCTGTATTTGTTAGTTTGCTCCCCCGTCCTCCAAGGTGCTGGAGCTAAAATATGAGGAGTTTTAAATGTGACCAAAGAACTTTGGTTTCTGATAGCATACTTTCCTCCTGCTCACCTCACTGAACACTAACTGCTCTTTTTCCCTTCTTGGTTTTTGAAGAAGTCCCTGCTGGAAAAACCATCAGAACTGATGTCTCAGTCGTCGTCTTTCCTGTCCCTCAGTGGCTTTTCTCTTAATCAGGTAAGTGAGGACCAGAGTCTGCAGCCCTTTGCTGCTTGAGCTTGCCACTAAAGTAGGTCCCATGGCAGAAATATGGTCCTTGAGTTCAAACCAATGGAAAACCTGAAAGAAATCCATACTGGTGCCTAATTTCAGTCTGTATCAGTAAGATTGTTTTTGCCTTTATCAGTTGTCATCCCAAATTAATCCTGGCTATAGTCTGCAGACATGCTGTTGAGTCTTGCTGAGTTCATGGGCCCCTTGCTCTTAGTAAAATTGTGGAGTTGACTGAAAGGTGCATCTCAAAGTGTGATGGTGTGTGGGCTTTTATTTCCTGAGCAATGGATTACCCGTTCTCTTCCCTAGAACTGAGCAGGGTCTTGATACAATTTTTGTGAGTACTGGGAGTTTAAAGGTTTTGTGAAGACTTTGTAGTCCAGCCAGGAGAAATCTGTCCTGATTCAGAATGTGATGGTCTTCATGTTAAATAAAATGGTCAAAGAAGAGGAGGCTGGGGAGTGAAAAAGCAGTTAGGAAAATATTTTGATCTATAATTGTTTCCTTTGTACAGTTTCGTGTTTGAAATAAGTCCAATACATAAACTCTTACATTATTTTTTTTTCTTTCAGGAAAGGTATCCAAATAACAGCATGTTCAATGAGGTATATGGGAAAAACATGAATACCAGCACAAAGACAGAAGTCACCCCTTCAGTTGCCCATCAGGAGACTTCACTATACTCTCTCTTTGAAGGGACTCCGTGGTCTCCATCCCTTCCAGCCAGCTCAGGTAATCCTGGTATGGTTTTTCTTGTGTCTGGTGATTTAGAGGATTTGAGTTAATTCTGAACCTACTGTAAGTTAAATGTAACTGGCAATTTAAAAAAAAAAACAAACCTGCTTGACCAGGTGTCTGAAGGTTTTTCTTTATATATTCTCATAAATATGAGGGGATTCTGTTAATTAGTGTAACGTAAGTACCTGGATTTTTTATTGAAGTAGTTGAGCAAGATAAAAGTTGTAGGAAGTGTTGAATCCTGAAATCTCTTTAACTTAGATTCCTGACAAGCATCTGGGAGTAGGGCTTTAACTCAAACATCCGTATACTTTGTGTTGCTTCTTTGGAAAAAGCAGGAAGAACTGGATTTCGTAATGCAGATATTTGAAAGAGAAAGAAACTATATGTTTGAAGAGTGTGAAGGAAAATATGGCAGTGGATTTTGGCTTTTTTTTACTTCTTTTTTTGGTTAAGCAGCCTACAAAGCAAACCAGCTTTTCCCTTATATTTCATGCCTGTAAGATAATTACTAACTATTATGTCATTTTATTCTCACTAAAAATTCAGAAGAGCGTGAGGGGAGGAATTAGTTGAATCTAAGAAATAAGTGGATTTCAAATAACATCTGCACTGGATGGGATTTTTGGTTGCACTGAGACTATCCAGGATTAGCTGTTGTGAGAGAAATGGAAGGAGGTACAAAGTACTTTTATCCTAGCAGGATTTATGGCTCACATGGTTTCAGCCTTCTCTCCCTTCACCTCTTCATCCAAGACCACATAGCCTCCTGTCACCCTGCTATGCTCTGTTGTCTTTAGGCGTCGTTCTCTCCTGCCTGCAGACAGGCTTTTCCATGCTTGCTGTCCTCTTTTGCTCAGTATTGGGTTCTGGTCTGAGTTGCTTTTACACTCCTAGAAGTGTAAAACATTTACAGATTTGGGAGTTTGAGGTGTAAGCTTGCCAACTCCTCAAGGTCTAATGTAATTTTTTTTTAATTGGTTTGTCAAGCCTGGAGACAGGCTTTTTTAGTTTGAGAAAAGTTTTTCAAGAACCATGGAGAAAACTCGCTTTGGCTAGCCAGCCCTCTTGAGGTTTCCTAATTTTTGTTTTTTCTGGTAAGCACGTGTACGCATTAAACACAGTCATTTTGTTCTTTTATACACACAAAAATTTTCACTCAGAGCTTAGACATTGGCATTACGCTCATGTAATGGAGGGAATAAAAACTGACCTTCAGCACTGGAGAAAACTGGGTGATGACAGAATTTGCAGCAGCACTAAGTAATTCAACATTGGGAGGCTCCTGCTGTCTCTCTTGATCTTTTTCCTCTTATCTTGTAATCATGTAGATCATTCGACACCAGCCAGCCAGTCTCCTCACTCCTCCAACCCCAGCAGCTTGCCAAGCTCCCCTCCAACCCATAACCACAATTCTGTTCCCTTCTCCAACTTCGGACCTATTGGGACTCCAGACAACAGAGACAGGAGAGTCACAGACCGCTGGAAAACAGATAAGCCAGGCAAGTGCTGGGTTCCGGGCTTGCGTGAAGCCAGCTGATGGCATTGGTTTTGCAGTGGTTTCGCTACATTCCTTTGAACTTGTCTTTCTCCTGTTTTAGCAATGGGAGGGTTTGGTCTGGACTATCTCCCAGCAACATCGTCGTCTTCGGAGAGCAGCTGGCACCAGTCCAGCGCTCCCAGTGGCACCTGGGCAGCCCAAGGCCCTCCTGCTATGGAGGACTCCTCAGCTGTGCTTATGGAGAGCCTGAAGGTATGTTTGAAACTGTGCTCAGGAGTGGGTGTTTGCCTGTGAGGCCAGGAGACCCGGCAGTGGGCTTTAGCCTGTTGCAAATGCCAGAGTTCAGCGTCAGAAACCCAAGGTTTTTCCTGCAGATGCACTGATGCAGGCAGTGTGGGAGGTGTCACCAGTGCTGGAAGATGTCACAGTTCTCCAGTTCTTGCTGTTCTAGAATATTTTGCGGAACAAGACCAGGCTGGCAGAACGGGAAGAAATTATACATTTGCTTTGACTAGTCTAAAATTAGTAATCGTTAATGTGGGGTGAATTTTTATGGTAATGAGGATTCTGGAGGAGGATAAGCTTCTTCCAGGGAGCCTCTCTTTAGGAAGCCTTCTTTGAATCTGGGTAGCTTTCATGATAACCCAGGTATGAGTGATAAAGAGGATAGAGAGAATATAGAAAGCTCTCTCCGTCGTTTTCTCATCTGTAAGAGGGTGGCTGTCTAACACATGGAGGTGCTAGTGTTGGCTGTTTGTTTTTAGTCCATCTGGTCCAGTTCCATGATGCACCCTGGACCCTCAGCCCTGGAGCAGCTGTTAATGCAGCAGAAGCAGAAGCAGCAACGCGGACAAGGCACCATGAACCCGCCGCATTGAGGCACACAGGTGGCGACCCTTGCAAACGAAGGCTCCATAAACCATGGCATGTTGGGTTTGCAGGACTGGCCCACACAGTCCTGTGCGGGTGGCAGCCCTCTCTTCTGTTCCTCGCTGTCAGGAGGGCGTAAGTGCTCCACCAACCCACTGAGTGTGCACAAAACATCTGCAGTGCAAGAAAACAACATCGGGAACTCTCCCTGGGCCCTCTGGAGGGAGAGGAGAACTGCTGTTTGTCTCACTCAGTGACCCGATATCACCGCCTCTCACCTTCTCCATCGTGCATGTCCCCAGCCACATGGGAAGTAAAAGCTGAGAAGGAAGGGCAGATGGGAGAAGCCAATGAGAACTTCTCGATCCTTTTCCTCTCTTTGGGGAGATAAAATAGGAATCCATTAATGATTGCTTTGCAGACTGAGAATGTAGTTGAAGTTACTTCTAAACATCTTTATCTCAGTAGTAAGATCACACTGAATTCTTCCGTACACAGACGTGCTTCGTAGTCAGTGTGTAGCAATGAAAGCCCCAGCTGCTGCTCCGGTCAAAGGTGGTTGGTGGCAAGGTGGGGCTCTATCTCCTGGGCTAGTGAAGGGGATTCATGAAGGAGAGTCTGGCACTTGACACCACTTCACCTTTCACCCGAAGGCTTTGGCCAGCCCGTGGGTGGGTTAGAGACTCCAGCATGAAATGCCCTCCTCTCAGCAGGTGTCTGAGCTCTAATGGGTGACGTGGGGCATTGCAGCACTCTGCTGGACAAGCAAGTTCACTGCTATGGGGTTTTAAATTAATGTTTGATTCCTGTACATTTTACCGTAGCATAGTGGCTAGCCCCACAAAGGGCAGGCTAGTCTGTGCATTCACAGCCTGACTCATTTTAATAGGTAGGTAGAAAGCTTTCAATGGTTTTTGGTTTTGTTTTGTTTTTTTCTTTCTCTCCCTTCTCCCATCTTTGCTGGATGCTAGTAGTTCCATTACCAACATGTAACATCTCGCAGAAAATAATCAGGGGTCCAGCAGGGCTGGGTAAAGCCGACAGCCTGGACAGAGTGGGGTGTACACACCCCCGCAGGCGCACACCAGCTCTGCAGAAACCCGACCCCCCCCGAGCCCCCGCCCCCAGCTGCAGCACTGAGCTTTCAGTTCCAGAATGAAATTCAAGGCACACGTGTGTAACGCACACACGGAGGAAAGCATAGGGCTGTTCATAGATGAAAAGGTGCAGAAGGGAAAAGGAAAACGTTTATTTGCTATTTATTAGGGGGAAGGAAGACTGGAAGCTTCGTTAAAGAGAAGGACAGCATTTTTGTTAGGTTTCCCAGGGAAGTTATGGAAACAATCTCAATGTCCATTTGCTGTGTTTAGCAGTAGGGGTTTGTGTGATGATTCAGGATCTCTGAGCTGGAAGTCAGCTGCAGAGCAAAGCACATGCAGAAGCCGAAGTGACACTGGAGTCTGGAGAGCCCCGAAGAAACAGAAAGGGAAGACAGAGGAGACACGATACCCCTCCAGGGGTACAGGCACCTCCCCCACGATCTCCACCTTAGCAACATTGTTGTTCTTTGTTGCATTTTGAAGCTCCATTTCCTTTAAAAAGTCCAAAAAGTGAAGTTCCCACCCAGTGGTAATACGAACCAAACCCCTCTGTGCTTCTCTCTGGCCCTCCCGGTTTGTGTATCGAGCTGTGCACCCAGGCAGCTGCGATATTCCAGTGTTTGAACCGTCACTGACTCTTGCACCCTCAACGAGCTAACCAGGTTTGCCGTCCCGCTCCTGGCAGTGCCAGGGTCCCAGCCGCACGGTTCCACTTGTGCATGAGCATCCAGCCTCGGGAATGCGTCAGACTCCCGGCTGGGACTCCCCTCCGGCCCTCTGACACCTGGGGGAGTGAGGGAAGGGGCCCCCAACAGAAACTGGTTTGTGTCGTAAGCTTTTTTTGTGTTTTTTGTTTGTCTGTGCAAGAACTGCAGCTGCTGAAATCAGCTTTGCCTTTAATTAAACCATGTTCTCTCCATCCTGGTCTGTGTGTAGCATTTATTTCCTGTGTAACTTGTCTGCAGGCTTTTAAAAATGCGTTCTTCTGGAGAGACAGAAGAAGGTTTGAAGGTGTTTTGTTTTTTTTTTTCTTTTGAAAGGAACTGAAAAAATTCCAGAGATTCTGCCTTGGGCTGCGCACAGATAACTGGATTGTGGTTTTGTGCTGCCTGTGTGCAACGTGTTTCACATACCGAACCAAAAATCGGGATGGGAGTAGCTTGCAAAGCTCTCCTTCAGTTGCAGGCTGGAGTACTGGAACCTGGTAGAGCACAGGCAGTGGGAGCTGGAGGAGACAGATCCTTCTGCCCTCGAACGGCCTGTAAATCGGGATGTTGCTGTTTGCAGCCAGTTTCTAAACAGCACACTTCCAAATGTGTCAAAGCAAACAACAGAGCGCTCTGGTTTTTAAATGACAGGTGCTTATTGTATCCAAACAACTCTTCTGAATAAGTTCCTTTAAAAATAAATAGGAGATGTAGGTTACTGGGAGGGGGGGATTCTCCAGAATTTGCATGCTAGGATCCCAAGTGGGGAAACCACTTCCTTTAGTGCCTTCGAAGCGAAGCACTCCCAACGATGTGGGTGGCTGGTGCTTGTGGATTTTGAGGAGGGGGCTGTGTAGGTAATGTTAAAATGCTGGAAGGACCAGCTGACGGCGGCCAGGAAGGTGAAATGGTGTGAAAGCAGTGCCAAGGGCAGAGGGGGCCAAACCCCTTGGGTAGGGAAGAGGGCATCAGAGTTGTGTGGCTTTTATGAAGGGGACAGCTTCGCTGCTGTGTGACCTGCTGAGGTTCCAGACAGCCTCTTTCTAAGTTACTGTGGCTTCTGACTGCTGAGAAAAAGCTTTGAGATATGGCTCCCAGAAGTGAAGAAATGTGTTTTTTGTGGTGGGTGGTTTTAAACTCGCTGTGGTGTTGATGCGAATTGTCCGCTGGAGCGGGGCGAGGCTGTACAGCGCCTCTTGTTTAAGCTCGGGGGGCTGGTGGTCATGTTTTAAGGAAGGAAATGCTGTTGGAGGTTCAGCCTTTCCCGCTCTGCAGCTTCCTGAATGCCCGTTCCTCTTCTGGATCTGTTGGCAGGGCTGTAAGTGCAAGTGGCACCACCCTGGCGTGGGTGTTCCCAGCTGCTGGCTTGTCCGTGTGGAAGCGTTGCTGAGGGTAGGGCAGGGGGACAGAGCTGTTGCCGGGGAGTCGCTCGGTAAGCACAGCTTTGGGGACTGAAAGGATTCCGAACAGGAAGACAATTGGCAACTTTTTAATCGGTACCTGTTTCGGAGAACAATGCAAAAGGTAAAGTAAAAAATAAGGCTGCTCATACAAGTAGCAGTGATATTTTAAGTCCGTTTTCAAAGGCAATGATTAATGTAGAAACTTCTTAATTGCAACAGTTGAATTCTTAATGTCTTTCCATTGACCGTGACTTTAGGCTCTTCTGAAATCACATCTCCGGGTCTTTAGTGTCAGACTTCTGAACAAAAGCAGATGGGAAGATGCCAATCTTCCCATTGCACTGGCCTTCCAACCAGTCTTCATTCACTGGAAGACAAAATTGACACAATTTTTGTCACCATAGGGATGTAGAGAAGCAAAATTAACCTCCGTGTGCTGCCGACAGCCCCAAGATGGCCAGTTCAGGGCTTTGTGCTGATAAACAGTGATGCTAAAGCCTGGTCGGGAGAGGAGCCTGGGGGCGGGAGAGGTGTGAGGGAGAGAGCAAAGCTGTAAGGTGAGAGACAATACACTGCCAGACCAAGGTGGGGATCAAAAGTAGATCAAAATAGAGAGTGGGGGGCTCAGAAACTGCTGTGAATGTAAGACAGTGGAAACAGCGTGGAGAGCAAGGAGAGGATCCGAGACCTTGCACTGTCCTCTTCCAGACACCAGCTAAAGCGTAGTCTCACCCGCTGTGCTATGTTCATCTCAAAAGGTTCCATAATATTTATTTTTTTTTTGCCTTTAAAGCAATTTCTGGTGTCTTGGTTTCAGTCAGAGGCTCAGCTGAGGAGGGAACATGCCCTGTGCAGGGTCTGTACCTAATTCTTCACCCGCCATGGGCCCACCTGCAGCACAGTGACACTGTCCTCCCTGCTGTGTGTCCTGTACAGGCTCGGGAGGACCCGGCTCAAGCCCATGGGCTGGACCTTGCCCAGATTTAGTCTCTATTTAAGCCTCAGTTCTCAAAGAAGCACTAAAGACTAATATTAAAGAGGAGTGAGGAAGCTAATGGAAGCTTGTACCCTGAGAAAGAAAACCAGCACCAGAGAAAGGTGGCAGGTGAGAGGAGTGGGAGAAACAGCATTCTGGGATGTCCCTCTGCCTTCGCTCCTAAGGCATGGTGTGCTGGCCAGGGTGAGGGGTCTCCTCTGGAAAATAAACTGCCTCAGTGAAGTTAAACATGGCTCAAGGGAAACTCCCATTTTGAAACTGAGGAAGGGGGCGGCAGAAACGGGGGAGCGATGAAAACATGTTGGAGGCAGCGTGTGTGATGCTGAGACTTGGGCGGGAAGAGCTCTGCCTGTTGCAGCAGCTGTGGTGGAAGAAGGCACCTGCAGAAAGCAATCTTGCAGCCTTTGGGTCCTGCTTGGCTTGGCTCCAGAGAATTGGCTGGTGGGCTGAAGACCCTGTCCTTCAGCAGGAGCTTGCAGAGCAGAGGCTGGAAACACCTCAGCAGGTTGGAATTTTTTTTTTTTTTTTATGGGGATGGAGCAAATTTGCCCCGTGAATCTGGAAGCTCAGTGACACAGATCTTAGTGCAGAGGAAAACAACTCTCAGATGCGTCCTTAGGTTGTCCTTTCCCCTGGCTTCCACCTGCCACCTCCTGCTCCCGCAATATCTCTGCAAGTGGCTTTCCTAACCTGCCTTGGGGAGCGTTTGCATGCAGTGCGAGCTTTCTCAGAAGCACAGAAATCCCAGCAGTCTGGTTTCCATCTAAAGGTGGCAAACTGCAACCTGCAGGAGGAGAAGTTTGCTCTCGGTGAAGGCTGCCTGCGCCAGGCTGTTGCTCTTGCAGGTCCCCAGCATAGAGCAGTTTGCTTTGGAGGACCGGAGGGTTTGGGAAAAGAGATCAAAGTCCCTAGTGAGGCTTGTAGACTCCACTGAAGAACGTGTGTCTAGTGTCTGCCCAAAGCCCTGAGAGTTTTTGGCCTGCCTGGCAGATGTGGGGAACCCGCCGTGTCCCTCCCCTCCCCTGGCGCAGGAGGAGCACGATTACCTTGGGATAACACAAGTATCACGTCTCCTGCCTGAAACTCCAGGTCTTCAGGTTGGGTGGCTTCGTAATGGTACTGCGCTACAACTTGGGTGGGTCCCTTCTCCTGCGGCGCTGCCTCCTGCGGTGCCTCTGGCTTGCTGTGCAGTAAAAACCCCTCTCCCTAGGGCAGGAGAGAGGCCGGTAAGGACAGAGGACAGCTTTGGCTTCTCCTCTTCCTCTGCAGCAGGGTAAGAGAGACAAGCTCTGCTTCCCTTCGGCTGCTTTTTTGCCCCTCTGCTTTTCCCGAGGTCACTGGCTTGTTTTGGGAGCCACAAGCCTGTGCTCAGGGCAAGGAAAGCAGAAGCAACGTCTGCGTAGGTTCCTTGCCGGGGCGGGCAGCAGAGGTGGCTGTCACCTCCAGCTGTCACTGACCTCGGTGGTGTCGCACCAGGCGGTCAGACAGTTGTCCTTGCTCTGGCTCCAAGCCGTCTCCAGGTTCTCCGTGCTCAGAGTCACCAGCGCTGGGCTCTCCGCAGGCTTGTACCTGGGTGTGCCGGGAATGCGGGGTGAGGGTGGGAGCCCCGAAAATGTGGCTCCAGCTCCCTGCCGCGGGCAGTGCCTCACCTCAGCTGGGTGTGCTCAGGCTGCAGCTCCAGCTTCTTGCAAACCAGGTCCAGGAGCTCCGGGTAGGAGAGGCCTGGCTCGACTTGCAGGGCCACGGTGTATTTGTAATGCACTTTGAGGATGCGAGGGCTGGAGACGGCTGCTTCGGCCTCCTGCGGGCGGTGAACTGCGCGTCAGAGCTCACGGGGCTTGGTGAGGGCAGGGAGAGGGACCGGGACATGGAAGCTGCGGTCACCCCAGTCAGCTCTGAGCGGCGGGGCATCGGCTGGCTGCTGGGCACGAGGCAGCTCTGCTGGGGTGTGCAGCCTTCGGGGCTTCCCTCGGGGCAGCGCTCCTGCCACCGACCTGCGGCTGGGTGCACGGCTGGTTGGCAGCCCTGGGCTCATCCCAACGTTAGGCACTTAGCAACCAAACTGTGGCTTTCCGGTGACCATATCTGAGGTGTATCTACCCTCCAACCCTCTCATTCTTTTTTTAAATTTTTTTTTTTGAGTTGGGATTGTTGTGTTTTCCCATCTCTCCCCAGCGTGACCCTCTGACGCCCTGCCCAGGAGTGTGTGTTCAGCCAGGCTCTCTCCTGCTTCTCCCTTCCCAAGTGCTGCAGCAGAACTCCCAAAAAGCAGCCCTTGTCACCTGGTCGGGCTCTGGTGACCTGCTGGCCCCTGGCCCTGTCGTTACGCTATAGAGATCCTCCTGAATGATGAAAACCTGGAACACTTCCAGGGCCATGGTGCTTGCGGGCCACGCCAGCACCTTTCAACGTGCAATAAATGCAGGTTTGTGACACCAGCGGGACCTCGGGGGCTGCGTTCACAAGCTGTTACCTTTGCTGTGTCTCTGGGCTGTGTTGCAGCAGCAGGAGCGTAGTCTGTGGAGGAAGAAAGAGGTGGCTCAGCACGTGGGACAGGGTGAGCGTTGCTGCACCTAAATACAGGCTCTGATCACCCACAGCCCTTCTCCTCGACACCCATCGGTATCTGCTGACACCAACCCTGGAGCCAGCGGCAGTCCCCTGAAGGGCTGTAGCATCCGCTGCGATGGGGCTCACCTGTAAGACTGGGATAGAACTGCTGAGCAGAGGTTGGGCTCTGCCTTCCCTCTTACAGGGGCAGGAGCTTTAGGGGTGGGGTGTCTTTCCTGGGTGAATTTAAAACAAAACAGAACCTGTGAGCTGCTGGTTTTAGTGTCTTCTGCTCTCCCTAGGTCCGCACTGAACCCGAGCACTGTCCTTCACTGGGGCTGTAAAGCTGAACTCAGACCTGTGCTGGTTGTGGGACGAGACGGAGCTTCGCTGTTGGGGGCGGTCCCCCTGCTGGGTCTGCAGTGGCGTTTGGTGCCATAAAGATGCTCTCGGAGGTGGCTGGGTCCCTGAGCTGTTTGCCCTTACCTCCCCGGAGGCACAGCCATCTTCTCTGTCAACTTTACCGCTGGACTGCCTGGGAGGCTGCGCTGCTTGTGACACGAGTCCTCCCCTGTCATTAGGGGTCTTTTGGTCCCCCTTTCCCACCACCCACTGGCTCAGGCCCACCTCAGAGGGCTTGGCAATGGGTTGTCCACATATTCCTTTTTTTTTTTTTTTTTTGGCAAGTTGGCCGTCGATAGCCAGAACGAACTGCAGTGTGTATGGTGCCTGCACAGTGATATTTCCTACCCCAAGCGGGTTCTTCCTGCAGCGGTGTGGGGCTCACAGCTCAGCCGCAGGCTCCTGCCTCCAAGCACCGTGTGATGATTTTAGAGAGGGAACTCACAGTGCTTCCTCCCCGCTCCTCTCAGCTCACCTTCTCACATGCCCGCGACACACCTGCTCCTCAGCGTTCAGCAGCGATTTTGAACCATGCACCGGAGCACTCCTGCAGCAGCGTGGACGCAGGCAGCAGAGCCCTGTGTCAGCCCCCAGCACCCTCAACCAGCGGTGCTGGGGCAGTGCGGTGGCCCTGGTGCTGCCACTCCTGCTCCAGGCCTGTGCCGTGGGACACAGGGTAGCACTGGCCAGGAATCCCCTTCCCCGGGCAACCCCAGCTCCTTCAAACCTAGCCCAGCTCCCAGCAGCGCTAAAACCGTTGCAGGTGCCTCGCTCGCAGGAGAAGCCTGTAAGGACCCTTCTGCTCCAAGGCTTGGACAAGGTGGGTCACTTGCCCCATTCCTGTCCCCAGGCCCTTTTTCCCGTTAGTCGCTGTGCTAAGAGCACAGAGCTTTGCTTCCCTCGGGGACCCACATGCTCTAATTTCGCTGTCCTCAGCACTGCAGTTGTCCCTGCCTCCTGCTTTAGTGTCTCCCCGTCCTTGACTGTAAATGGGTTTGGGAAGGAGATGGAGCTGAGCCCTAGCGCTGGTCTCAAAGCTTGAGGGCACGGCACCGAGGGAACCATCCCAAACCTGCTGCCGGGGGTTTCGCCCCTATGGCACCTCCATCCCTTCAGCCCCCCTCGCTGACCTGGTGCCGGCCGCCGCGGCTTCTCTGGGGCGGGGGAGCTGGGTGGCTCCGGGATCTCGGCTTCCAGAGGAGTCTCTTCCTGTGCCGGGTGGGAAGAAGGCAATGCTGTCAATCCCACCCTGCCCAAGGGAGCCGGGGTGCTGGTTCCTTGTGGAGCCCCTGCTCCAACCTGCTGCTTTCCCAAGGTCTGTTTGGGGTCTTGAACTGGGGAGGGGTGGCTTCACTGCCCCTTATGTCACCGACATCGCCAACCACCACCCAGGGGCCACCAACACATCGTCTGCCCAGATTCTGCGGGTCTCTGAGCTCATGTTAAAGTGACCGTTAGCCAGAAGAGCCAACCCCAGCAATGGGGGGGGGAGCTGCAGGTACGGGTCCTGCTGGAAGGGTGAATGGGTGGGGATCTGCCCTCCCCAGGACCCAGCTCCTCCCGAGCCTCCTCACCTGGATAGGAAGCTTGTTCTGCAGCTCTACAGGCTCGAGGAAGTTGCAGGGAACGATCCCTTTCTGCGGGGGAAGGAGAGACAACAAGTGGGGATTGCTTGGCATGGAGGTGACCCAAGGCTGGAGGACCCAACGGAGCGTGTCCTTGCCCTGCCCTGAATCCAGGACAGCCCCTGAGGGTTCAAGGTCAGTTGTTGCAGGTGGATGGGTTTCACTGAACCCTGTGGCTTAAGCCAGGGTGCCCATAAGGGACTTAAGTCAGAAACTCATTTAGTCACTGATGGCAAGGGTTCACCGTGCAAATCCTCTGCAGAACCTCGCAGCACCTGCCCCATCACCTGCCCCCTCCTGCCAAGCACGCCCCGGTACCTTTCCGTTGAACATCACCGTAGCCCAGTTGTCCTTCTCCTTCTTCAGGACAAAGACGATGTTTCCCGGCAAGACCTGTAGCTCCTCGACAGTTTCGGGGATGAACTCGTACAGGACGCGGTGGGGCTGCCCTTCGAGGGCCCTGCATAGGGGAGCAGCAAACAGGTCAGGAAGGTGGACAGCATCATTATTTGACTTTGTCAGGGGAACCCAGACCTCTGCCTCCCTGTTTCTGTGATCCGTTCACCGTCCCCCCCGAGTTCTGGGTGCCAGCTGGGTGCTCAGCTGCAGTAACACAGGATGGGGTTGGAGCTGGCTCCATGGGTTAGCAGCACTGCCCATCCTTCATCCAACTTACCTGAGGATTTCTGGGCTCTTGGGCCTGGGGGGAGGACCAGAGGCCTGCCAACAGAAGACAAAAGGAACATTATCAGTCATCAGGAGGACTGGGGTTGCTTTGCAGAAATGTCCTGCAGCCCTCTCCCACACCTGTCATCACCCCTACACCGGTCCTTTCTCTGTGTGCTGGTGTCAGGTCAAACCGTTTGAACCTCACAGGGGGCTTCTGCTGCTCTGCAGCCGGCTCTCGGCCACCCTGATGTGTAATGCAGCTGCCTTAAGTGCCGGGAGGAATATCACTGGCTTTCTTCCTTCTGAGGAGCAGTTTCCAAATTCTTCTACCTGCACTTGGTTTTCAGAGGCAAACTCCCGATTTCTCTTGTAGTTTTGGTTTCAGCTCGCAGAGCATTGGTTTGCGATCAGCTGGTTTACACTAGGTCGTGCTTCTCTGTATCTTCCCGTTATCATGCCTGTAAAACCCCCAGCTGCTGCCCTCGTGCTTTATGGTCTCTCCTGCCTACGTAATTTAAGGTCTCTGATGGCTTATCAACCCTCTGAAGAAGCTACTTGCAATAGTCCTGATGCCTGCAGCGAGGTGTCAGGGCTTGGCTGCCGTGAGGGGAGGGTATTTTATCTTGGGTAACGCTGCTGCAGGCTGCACAGCTGCGCTCCCCCGTATCCTCGTGGAAGGGTCCAGTAAAAACCCTTGAGCACCTTTAGGGATGGAAAGATGCTGCTCCATCACCAGGAAAATGGCGCAACGGGCTTCGGGAGCTGGGAAGAGGATGGAGAACGAAAGCAGAACTGCTCTTTGCTTCTCCGCTCAAGCTTAGACAGGTGACCACTAATGAATCTTACGGGGAGGGTCCGAGGCCGCTCCTTGATGAAAGCCGTGGCCCCGCAGCAACGGCGGGGGCAGAGGATGCAGGGCCAGGCCACTGCTTCCCCATTCAGGGAACCAGCTCAACCTCGCCCGCAGGTGTAGGTGGGTTTGGGCTGCGCTGATGATGAGGAGAGCAGCCGAGATGTGGGCGCAGCGTCCGCTTCCTCCCTGCAGCAGTAGCAGAAAGTTCACGGTGGTGATGCTGCTGTTTGCCCCCGCTGCGAGGCAGAGCCCTCGGCAGGCTGCGGGAGAATGCCAATCACCAGGTCCTCCCCAGCTTTCACCGAGGACACTGTTCACCGGCGGTGCCTTACCTGTGGTTGGAGTGGCGCGAATCCGGAAAAGTCATCCTTGTCCACCACTGATGCCACCACCTAGCGCCAAAGACAGATGGGGAGTGACTTGGTGCCTGTAGACCTCTCTTAGACCTCTGCTGTCCACCCTGCTCCTTTCTTCTTGGCCAAACCAAGTTCCTCAGGATGCTTCAAGTTCAAAGAGTGGATGTGATTGCCTCACCGTTATCATGATTAGAGTCATTATCACCTAAAAGTTTCCCTTTTTGTTTTAATCACAAATGTTGAAGGGAGCCAAAGTGTCCAACTCAAGCCCTTCCCTCCTATAGGTGACTTTAAACATAATTTAGAAAGTTTATAAATGTTTGTGTGCATGTTTCTGGGGCTCTCCTGACGGCCAAGGAGCCCCTTGGCTCTCGCTCATCCCATTCCCCAGTGCAAGCACCTACGGTTCCCTTTCTGGAGGAGCGCTGCCTCCCAGGACCTGAGCCCAGGGTGACACCCCAGTGCTTGGATTTTGCCTGCTCACGGGAGAAAATCTCGCTTGCTTCTCTGAGCTGAAAAGCTCCTTTCAAATGGAGCCAAGGGTGGCTCCAAGGTCATTTGTGGGTGTCAGATTTTAAATAGCTTCTTTCCCCGCCCTGAAAAAAATATTGCCTCAAGTTGAAGCTCCAGTGGGACCTTTCCAGCTTGTTGCTGACTGACTGTCCCTCATGTGTCACCAAGGAGAGAAACTGAAAATAGACCATGCTCTGCAGAAACACACTTGTAGCGCCTCTGTTCCTGCAGGGTCCCTGCTCCCCATGAGACCCCTCTGTGCCTTCGCTCCCTCTGCACTGGGGGGGATCCCCAAGGCATGGCCTGGCTCCAGCCTCGAGCAGCTCCGAGGGGTGGCAAGAAGGTGGGCAGCAGCTCTCCCCAACCCCCAGGCTTGGCCTGAATAAATAAGAGATTTCTTTCTTACCATCGCCTTCCCCAGGTAGTCCTTCTTCTCCAGCTGAGCCACTTGCTTTTCATTCGGTCTGAACAGCTTCCCCAGGGGAATGGCCACCAGCTCGCAGAGCTTCTGCTTCTGCAGCACAGAGAAGGCACAGTGAGCTTCAGAGGGGAGAGCGGGGCTGCTTCAGCTCAGAATCACAGGAGGGGTTGG
>VZTO01020098.1:69564-92835 GCA_013400615.1 Syrrhaptes paradoxus | reverse complement strand
GTATTCCCCTCATTTTCAGCTTTTAGAGCTTCATTGTCTTACATTTCTCTAAAAGTCCTAAATCATTTATTATCCTGACCTCTGGGCTGGAACACATTCTAATCTTTTTTATTCCTTTGATTACAAATAACCTTCACACAAAACCTTAAGTTTGTATTTTCACCATCTTGTTACAGACTTCCCAGCCACATCCCTGTAAGAAATTTCACATGAGTTATTTTGACAATTACAGCAAAGAGGTGAAATACATACTTAAGCTCAGCTCACATACTAATTTCAGATCTTCCATGGATTCCTCCTCCATAAATATTTCTAATTAGTTTCTTTAATGTATGCAGATATCAGCCTTCATTCCAGAGGATGATGCAATTGCTTCCCCTACTTCAGGTTATGCTCATTATTCTTTTATCACCACTTTTGCACAAGAACTACTCCACTTTTTATTTCTGTTGCCTACTCAATCCAGATAGATTCAAGAATAAATTCAACAGCTGATTTCCTCTCGCGTTTAGTATCTCACTTTACAGCTGGATAAGGACAGACTTTGGAAGAAGAGTACATATAACCTTTTCACTACTTCCAAGCTCCTGTTTTAAAATTTGGAACTGTATCTCTGAACATTTTGATGCGATATAGGAAATCTGTTAGTCGCCTCTTGCAGTACAATTAGTAATTATATTCAAAATATGAAGCCTCTAACTGCATATACTTAGAACAAATACTTTATATGTAACATTCTCCAAAATACCTAAGAAATAGAAAGCAAGCCTACACCAATAGGACTTACATTTCAAAACATAGCTCTAAATTCAACTTAAAAAGAAAAAGCTCCAAAACCAGAGAAATATGGTATATAGCAAATATGGCATTTAAAGGGAAATACCATAGATTGCCTGAACGGGAGCACAGGTCACATATAGGGTCCTGTTATGTACTGGACCATCAATGTTCTGTATGGATGGGAAGCAAGCCAGGTCCCTGCTGCGCATCTGTGCCACTGTGCTGTCCCCAGGAGGATTCCATTGCCTTTCCAAGGACAGTACATGACTTTAGCAACCAGTCAGAAAAGCAAACACGTCTCCAAATGCCAAACCACTGTAATCACAAGTGCTTTAAAAAAAAAATAATCCAAACCTCTAAAAACTGGAAGTATTGCAAATAAGAGACTCATTCAGGATAATTGCCATCTGGTTTAACATTTGAAAGCTGTGCCTCCCGCTTACAGACCCCTGTTATTTTCAGGGGAGACATCTCATTTGGGCAGGAAAGAAAAACAAGTGGGTGACAGTCACAACACTTAACACAGCTCAGGGGCTTTAAATGCTAGTAACAACTACTGGGATTGAAAATAAGTGCTGAATTCAGAGTTTAATGTGTCCTAAATAGTTCCAGATTTCCAACACCACTTAAGGTGACACCAGCAACGCAGAAGCTTCTAACAGAAGGGAGAAGGATCCTCCACAAGAAGCACTGCTTCCATTTCACTCTCTCCTGCCCCACTTCTCCCTCAAGAAGAATAGCAGATGAACCAAGGGAAAATGAAGCAAATTTACAACACAGCCAGCTTCCCTCAAAACACTGCTTTTTAGTTTAGGGATAGTACCGTCTGCTTTTCTGGAAAGCCCTACTTTATGCTTACAGCCACTAGCAGAGCAGGTTCGTTTCACATCTTGACACCCAATGAAGCAGGCATTGTACAAGCTGTCCTCCCAGGTACCGACCCTCTCCCTGCTCCATGCATGAAAGCACCCACATGTGCATAAAGGCTTTAAAATTTATTTTTAACTTAGAAAAAAAATTCCTTAAAAGAGACTTATGCTTCCTAATAGAATTAATCCTATCTGACCACATTACACGCTTTTGCTATGGCCCTGCTGTTTAAGTGACCTGCTACACAACAGCGTTCATTAATATTTCTGTTGTGCAGAATGCCAAATACCGCAAGATAATTTCAAAATCATCACAGAAACATCCAATCATATTACTCCTACAGCAGAGAGAGAGGTAGACCTGGCACAGTTATCCAGGGCAACTTCATTTGACACCTTGTTACTTCTAGGTTCATCTGCTCTTCTCTATTAACTTTACTTAGGAAAATGTATTTCAGGGGAAAAAGAAAAAAAACACAACTGTCAACTTGCTTTTACCAGTGAAACAACCAGTCTTGCAGTACAAAGTAAATACTTATTCATTCCCAAATAGAATTGGCTACAGGGAAATGATTTAAGCTTCAGTGAACCACAAAGCATCGTTTGTGAACTTTTTCCATACGAGGGCCAACCCTTCATTGTTTATTCAGCTTCTGACACTTTCTGTTTATCTACTGATTTTTTTTAGAGGTTCCTGTTGTGGTTTGTTAAACACCCTGGAACTGGCTTACTGCTGGCATCAGCAGGGTCTCTGCCTCACTGAATCCACAGGCTCCTGGATCCAAATCTGCCCATTCACTCGGGTCACAAAGTCAACACCTTTTCTATCGGTATGTGAAACTTCAAAATGCTTGAAAGAACCGACACGTCGGAGCCTTCACTTCCATGATTCAATCTACATTCAATACACTTTTCTACAGAATTCAACTGAATGAAACAGATCTCAAATTTATTAAGTTATCCACACGCTGCCAGTGAGGATACACCAGAGTACAGAGAAGGAAAATTGCAGAAACTATTGCCCTCATTCAGCTGCTGCTCCTATGGTACAGCTGCAGTCAGGTAACTGATTATCATCCTCTCCCCACTCCAGGGCTCTAGAACGAAAAGCCCATCATTAGAGACACTCATTTCACTTGTACCTACAGAAGATTTAATTCTTGTCACGTATCTACTTCCTTTTTTCTTTAGTACTTGTTTACACCTTACAAAAGGTACATTGATATCACAGGCTAATAGCCCATACAACTCAATAATACACCTGTAAAGTACAAGGAAAAAAAAAAAGCACTCAGGTTTTGGTGTTTTTTGTGGTTTTGTGTTTTTTTTTTTATTTTTAAGATTTTGCTTTCAAGGTGTTAGGAGGAAACATTTTGTGCTTAAGGTTCAGCAGAAGGAGGTTCTGGCTGCAACTCTCAGGTTTTTTTCAGGGATGCTGATAATTTGCAAAAGGGAAGTTACTTTGTTTCTTCCCTCAGTTCCCAGCCCCAACAGGAACAATGTACATTGCTCACCTGTTTGCTTTTAACTGGTCTGTAACAGCAATGAGATCTTACATGGGAAATGGATTCCTGGCTCTCAAAAACTTCATTTAGATAAACTAAAGAAACCTTCCTAACCTTTTATTCCCTCTTAATTATTAAGGGTGGAGCACTAGGAGGCTCTTATCTCTTCAGTTCACATAAGTTTGCCTTTAGAATACTTTAAAAAATCAAAAAAAATTAAAAAGGCAAAAAGACTGTAAAAATCTAAATTCTAACTGAAAATTTTTAATTTTTCTAATTGCTACTGTAGAATAAGGGAAGGAAAAATAAAGATACTGTTGTTAAGTAGCTGGTCACAGAAGCTGTATTTCTGCTAAGAGACAGAGATGCATTTGAGCATGCCTGGCAGCTCTGGTCCTCTCGTCAAGGGCTCCCCAGTTCTGCTTCAGCAACAGAGGATTTACTGAAAACCATAGCTTCTTTTTCGTCTAGTTTCCTTCCCCCAGAAATAAAAGAAATTGGTGGGAGTGCCCAGGCTCATCTTGATGTATAGAACTGGGATATACAGAGACCTGAACCACACTCTATAGACAAAGTTCATGTGCGATGATACCTCTTCTGTGTTACAGGTGCTGTGATTAAAACCAAACTCGTGTTCATTGTGCAGGTGGTACGCTGGATGCACTGAGCCATTTCACATTCCTAAAGATATGAAATGCAAAACATTTAAACATAAGAGTAACAGCTATCAGAAATACAAATATATTTTGCATCAAAGCTCAAATAGCTTTAAACACCATTCCTGAATGTCCTATCACATCCGTTCAAGTTCTCAGATTCCGAGATTTTTATTTTTAAAATCTGCCTTGTAAAACCAAAGCCAGGTTTCTAGTTTTGAACCGGAAAGGGGGTGATCCAGCTGCATTTACATTCATATAAAAGGAGAGTCTCCCTTAAATGTTCAGCTCTATAATCCTTCATTTCATGGTAAACATCTGCTTTTTCCCAATCTTAGCCTATACAGACACGAACAGATCACATATTGTCTCCAGGACAGGTCATTACACAATCAAATTCACAGCAGTAAAGAAATAAAGGAACCAGAAATCATCCCAGTAGGTAAGGTGCCATGAGATGACCAAGTCTGATTCTGTTCATTTAATTTGTAGGTGACTGAGTTTTGATAAGGTGGCAATGTGGGGACACACGCAGAATCCACAGCAGCCTGTAGTGCCTTTGTTCAACTGATCCCTGCTTTTTAGTATTTCCCAGAGCTGAAACTGTGCAAGAGATTGGTCTCGGTTACATCCTGCTCTGCTGAAATCTCACTTAAGGTCTTCAGAACATGGTTCTACCTGAAGCACAGGGGTCACAGCATAAACAGCCACACTTCCTACCAAACACAGGAGACAAATCCAGTTCCCCATAAAAGAACACAAATTTACAACTAAACAACTACTTCTAGTATATTTATCCCTACTTCTAGTATATTTATCCCAATCTCTTCACACACAAATGTTTTCAGTGACTGGAGGCAGATCATTTTGCTTGTAAGAGATACAAACTGTCAGGAAATGGCAAAAGGCAATTAGTAAATCACTATCTCTTTTGTAATCACTGATGAAATTTCCATTTTTTTCATCCCCTATTGCTCATTCCCCCAAACAAGGAAGACATCACCTTGAAAATGAATGCAATTAATTATATTAGCTGAAGCTTCTAAACCAGAAAAGCTTCTCATTTACATTCCTGGCAGAAATTCAATAAGATTGCACTACTGTAATGTTGATTGACTGCTGCTGCCGTTATACCAGAACCCTGAAAGAAAAAAATTTAATGTTCGTTACGGGATTTTTACAGCCAAGTATTTTGAACGGTTAAGTATTCTGAAGTAATGCTGCAGCAAAGAGACTACAGAAAAGATAGTTCTACTATATGTTCAGAGAATTTGGAACCACTTTGTTTACTTCTACAACCTCGTAATTTACTTTTAACTAATCACAAATGTGTTGTGTTCTCTTACATGCCTGAACTAATTATAAAGGTCTCTACCAAACCTACACTTTCACCTACGCACCTGGACACTTGCCCTCTCGTAGCGCAGCCACAGCTGCGGGGGTATGATCCCAGAGCTCCTTATTCGTGTACACGGCTGTCCTGATGTCACTTTGATACCAGTGTGGCAGTGGCCGTCGCAGGACTGTCGTACTGCCTCAACAATACAGGTTAAAAGTAACCAAACACATCAGAAATTGTTACACAGTCCTGGATAATAGATTTTTTTTGCAGCAAACTTTCAATTAGAGATAATAAATGAAGGCAACAGTAATTATGCATGCATTTTTGAAAACATAATTGGCTTGTAAAAAACGCTGTTATTTATGGTGATGTAAATAGCAAGGAAAAAAATGTAGATTGGTGTTTGGATCTCCACACTTGCAGGATGAAGTAATGGCAGAAAACACATTTAATTGCAAACTGGGTACACATTCTCCAGCCCTGTAATCACTCTACTGCAGAATTACACTTCCACCATAGCTGCACAAGGCTCAGCGGTGGTCCCAGCAAGCCCAGCAGACAGAGGTACAAAAGGGAAGAGCTGCATCTCAACTCAAACAAGGAGTGCCCGAGACAGTCAGTGAATTTCCAGGAGAAAGTGTACACAAACAGAATGAAAAGACTTGAATCAATGCCCTAAAAACACCTACTACATAAAGTATGGAACAGGCACTAAGGTTGATAGGGTTTTATCACCTTCTCCAAGTTCAAGCAGAGGTACCTGCATCAAATGCACAGCACAGTACTCGTGCTCACAGAAAACCTGCTACAGCCCACTGATTTCTACATGTGCTATTGCACTGTACACTCATGACCCTGACACACACTTCTCAGATTTCATATCTGAACTTAATTTAAGAAAGCTTTAAATATATTAATCATCAAGCAAGATAATACTTATTGCCTTTACTTTTAGAATAATGAGAAAGTATTCAGGTGAGAGGATTAAGTCTGCTATCTGAAGAGCCAAAAGGAGAAAAAGGTGAGCATAGAGCTGTAGGGAAATAGAGGGAACCCTAATGTTGGTCACATTCCTTTCATTAAAAGTAGTAGGGGAGAATCGTCAGGCTAATTTCAATTTGAGCAATTTCAGATAGAAACATCAGTGGCTTCTCTTTTTCCACAAAAGATAGAGTGGAGTCCTCATGAAGAACTTCCTGCAATGCTTTATTTTTAATGTGGAATATATGAACTCTATTTCAGGAGGAGGATGTTAGTGATTCATCTTCTTTTTAAGTCTCAGACAAAGGGAAATAGAAATCTAAGGAAATAGCTGATAGAATAAGAAAGCCAAATAATTCTCAGTGTATTACCCATACTGGAAAGGCTCTCACAGAACAGTGTCTAGATCCAAACGAGAATTTCTAAGCAGTTCACACTTGTCTTTAAGGCAATACTCAGATTTTAGCTAAATGCTTCTCTTTGGTTAGAGGGATGTCTAAGGGGGCTAAATACAACCTGGAACCTGCAGGCACGTGATGTATCAGAGTTTAGCAACAGGCCAGACAGATGTGAAGCTGCAGTCTGGACCTGTGCTTGCTGTGACCTCACAACAGGTGATGAGAAAGTCAGTTATTTGATTTAAACCAGATGTACGAAATGATAATAGCTTTAAGATGATATAATGAAAAAAAAAAAGTTAAGCTTCCAGTCCTAACAGACTGCAAATTTGCAAAAATGGATGAAAAGACAGAAGAAAGCCTGGAATTCAGGGAGTGAGACAGACTAAGTTACCAGCTCCATACATTCACAATCCCCCCACCTGGGCCAGCAGCTTTAATGCACTGTACACTGCGACCCCCACTCTGTATTATCGGTTCTCACCCTGCACGTTACTCAGGTTGCAGTGCAGGGCAGCAGTGAAGTCTCTCAAGCACTTTAACACTGACTCTTGGAACAGTCAGGGACTCCTGCTGTACATCTAAGAACACAAGACAGAACTCCTAAACTGAACCCCTGGTCAGTTCTGTTTCTCTGAAGACAGGTGTGTCTCCGTCAAGCAGCATGGACCATGACTGCACACAAGAAAATCAAGATACGTAAAGAGACAGGGCAGACTGCTTGTTCCACGGATGCTAGCTTAGCTTGAGGAGCTCATCAGCAAGATGAACTAAACTAGCAATCACAAAGCTCCAATTTTTTATGTATGACTTTTAAATTGATGTACATGGGTAAAACATACATCACCAATATTATGCACCTTGTAATATGTCTCTATAGATTTCATGGGAAGTTTTATCTCACACTGGGAATGCACAGCAGGGGTGGAAGCAGAGATGGCAGGTTCCAGCTGATGGAAGGTTTGGAGGGTCTGAGGCACTGCCTGCAGGAGAAAGGTGCCAGACTGTTGTAAAAGTGACAAACACAGAACTGTGTCTTAACATACTGGCAAACTTACTCCACCTGGAAACTGCAGTTTTAAGGATACAACAAATCCACCTCAGGGGAAGATTCACATAAGAGCCCCGAGGCCCTAAATTGTCGTGGATTTGGCTTCTGAGGGAGTTTGTCACTGTCTAGAGGGAAATTTAGTGTGACCACTGAAGTTCTGAGATGCTTCCTTACCTTTACTAACCTACTGCTAGAAGTTCAAATAGTTCAAGTATTTGGGAGAAAAAGGTTTCCTCTTCAAAGACAGCATTAGAATGCACACTTTTTCCTCTTCTAACAAATGAAGAGCTTGAATAGAAAAGATTATGCTTAAAGTTTTAAAAAATAAATGAAAATAAACAGGAGTTCTGTGATTTCACCAATCAGGCCAAATACGCATCCTCACATCCTGCCCAAACCCTAAAGCATCAGGGACAGAGAAAGCCCTATATGGAACAGCTCTTACTTATTTTACAGTGAGTTACAGCTCATTTGGAGCAGCACGCTAATTAATACAATCAGAGGGAAAGTTTCAGAAATCACCCAACAGCACACATTAGCATATACTGCCAGGAGACTCAATAAGTTCAAAGCTTATCTTGTAGCCTGTACGCTCCGTGTTTGCTCAGAGCAGCAGCTGGCCAAGTGATCTCCCTTCTTCTCAAAGAGCAAAATTAAATTAGATTAGATCATCTTCTCTCCCTTGTAGAATTAAGATAGTGCAATGAAAACAAGCAAATTAACTTTTAAAATCCTTTTTCGCATTTAAAGGCCACAAGGCAGAGGAATGCTTTCTGTATCAATTCAGCACTTGCAACAGAGCCCAAATGTCCTGTTTTCCTGGCAACCTAAAGGAAACAGCTTCACAGATTGGTGTCTCGCTGGGCTGGAGACTGGGAGTGACAGAGAATCCTGAGGGAGGAGGCCAAAGAAGGAGGGAACAAAGGAGAAAAGGAAACGGACACAAGGTCTTGAGAAAAGACATCTGGAAATGGTGTGGTAAGAGCTGCCCAGTGGGGAGTTTGGCAAGCTTCTTGGTTTGTTGCTATGTAAGAAACACTTCCAAGGAAAAGAAGAAAACTGAGTTTATAGATAAAGTAAGATATGAACACGAATGTTATGAGAATGAAAGCTCAGAACATAGGGGAAAAAAGTAAAAATGCAGAGAACAGGATTGTTTAGACTTGAAAGTTGGACTGAAGAACACCAAACATTTACGGATGGCAAGTGGGATGGAGGGTGAAGAGTTTTAGCTGATATCATGGTGATGCCAGATGCCATATAAAAATCAAACAAATACACAACAGTGAATGAAGTTCAAAGGGAGCCATACAAATTAGAGCCTTTATTTTAACTCTAGTTTCTAGAGCTGAATCACTGTACACCAAGCTGCGAGGTCAGTTGGCACAGATGCATTTCAACAAATTTGTAAAAATGTGTCCCCATTAAATTACCATGCTGCAGCAATTAGCCACACTCCAGAAGACCATCCTATGCAATCTGTTCTAGATGAACAGCTAATGAGAACTAAGCTAAAACACTTTTTTCTTGTTATGATTCCTCCTTTGAATATTCCCATAACTATGCTGCTAAACAACTTAAACCTATAAAACTGAAAGGGGGAGAGACATTTGTCTGCTGCGGACAGATGGAGTAGTAAAACCGGCCACGAGAATGCACAACGGTATCTACGGTACATCACCACACAGACACCCTAGGCTGCATCAAATTTCACAAGAAATTAATTTAGCTTACAGCTTCCACCCCAACTTTTTGGTTTTTAAATACCTTGACTACATCCTAGTTAGGCTGGGGGTGAGGGAGAAGGTGATTTGGTTTTTATGGCCAAGATTCTTCACGGTTTGATTTTCACTATCAGAACTGGAGCAGATTAAGAGCTGAAGATGGTACTGGGGGGAAACAGAAATACAAAAGGTCTCATACACATGGAAAACAAAAGAAGCAGAGAGTGAAATGGAACTTTTCAAGTGTTTACATTTTCATGTGGTATCTAAATGGCAAACAGCTCAGCCTGAGTTGAGACCAGACTGACTTTCAGAGAGGTGGCACTAAGTTATCCTGGGAAAATGTTCATCACGCTGCTTAAAGAGTTACTAACTTGGGTGCTAAGGATGCGTGGTATAGAACTAAATTAAAAAATGGAAACACTGCATAAACTTTCAGTACATAAAACATTTGTTGTGCTTTTCAGGGGTTGGAAGAGGCCAGGCCACTTGCACCCGAGTGCTCCTCCAGCGTGCTTCACCAAGGAGGCTCTCGGACACCGGAGCTGTGTTGGAGGTTTCCTGCTCAGCTTTCCTTAGAATACCCTTCTGATCAACACTGACGTTTCTTTTGTATTACCTTCATGCTTGCGCTGTAAGTAAATCCAAAGTAGAAGACCAGAAGAAAAAACTGTTTCCACAATTAGAAACAGAAACCCTCTCAATAGTGACAGTGAGGAGCCTTTGTTCTGTTTGTACGAGCCCTGCCCCAAAGGGCCAAGTGTAAATACCGCAAATCAGGGCTTGACACCTCTCTGTATTTATAGACACTATACTAATAAAAAGCCAAGCATTTCTCAAGGTAAATGAGAGCCCAAAAGTGCTTGTGTTACAGCCTGAAACGTCTCAATTTTCTGTGAATTCCCCGAGACTCGGCTGGTGCCATTTTTACTGCAGCTGTTCGTTCAATTGAGTGTTCACATCATGAAATATGACAGCGAGAAAAAGAGCCCATAAGAATTCAGTGAATACAGCTTTTCACTTGAAAAGATACTCAAACACATACAATTGCTTTATTTTGCTTAATTTTCAACATTCATAAACAGAATTGCATTTATTTTTCTAGTCAATACTGAAAACAAGTGCTAATTTGTAATCATACAACTTGCATCTCAAAGGACTACAACCACAACAGTTTCCACTCCCTTCCAAAAGAGGTGAATGATACCGAGGAGGTTGGATTGCCTACGTAGGAGATGCATACATTATTTTCCCCTGTGAGACATTCTGAATATTGTTGCTGTCAACTTCCTTTTGTACATGTATAAAATGACTCTCAGAAAAGACTTATTTAAAGCCAGTATTTTTCATGTGCCAAATTACATGCACTAAATACCTAATCCTGGGAATAGCAAATGCTAATATTTGCTAAGCATAAAAAATGAACTCTTTCTTCCCCACAAATTCCCAATCGCAACAGTTCTCAGTGGAACCAGTGAGCAGAGGTTGTTATTACCATTCCATCCGAACAATCTGCATCCTTCTAACTAAATAGTGAAGTATTTGAAAATCTAGACCGTCTACACTGCTCATTATGAATCCCCATCCTGTTTATTTGGAAACTGGTGGGAAAACTTCCAATTATTTCACTACACACTGAACTGGGCCCACGGTAAAGAAACAGGATTAGTTAAATAATTCATATCACTGGAATCTTAGATACTGTACAATAGATTTGCAAACTCTCAGCATCTGAGTACAAAGTGGTGTGATGGTTCTGTGATAGAAGGAAAAAAAAAAGAAAGGAGAAAGATGAGATCTCACTGGGAAAAACAAGACAAATGGGGAAAAAAATTAGTCCATTAGCCAACTAACTCACTGTAGTATGCAGTCTCTGTAAGGGATTATACCCAGTTTCCACTAAATTTAAGGGACTTCAGGAGAGTTCCACCAACTATGTCAAGCAACTGCAAAGAGCTGAAAATTCACACAGACCTAGCAAGGCTCTGCAATTAAAGCACATGAGGGACTGAGCAACAACATCAACTACACTTTTTGCCTTTCCTGTATTCTGCCCAGCCTCTCCTCTGCCTATTTAACACCTCAGTTGCTTTCTTGGATCAATTCTGAGGTGTAACTTTGCCTACAATTTCGTCAGCATTTCCTTTCGTAAATCTCTGTGTCAGCATTTGTCTGTTCATTCAAAACCTTTTCCTTTTTTTTTTTCACATTTGGTCTGTCTTGACTTTAGCCATCGGCCCCATGCAGATTTCTCAGGTCATTCTTCTCTTGAAACTCCTTTCCTGTTAGATTTTTCCATCTCCAGCTTGCTAACCAGCCTTCCAGGATAAAAAAATACCCAGTGGAGAGGAGGTTCCGTGACAAATGCCTTAAGCTCCCACTAAACCTGCAATGTTCCCTAATCCTGTCAATTCCTTCAATATCACTAGAATCTACCTATTTCTTCTGAAACATTTGTTCCTACTTTAGACACTGCTTTTCCTCTGTTCCTTAATATCTACTAGCATCACAGTTATCATGTTTAGTATCCTATCTTCACCAGAAAGACCTTCCTCATCCGTCATTTTCCCTATGCACCTTGTTTACTCATGTTCTTCCTTAAGCATGTTTCCCTTCTCCCTCTGAATTTTCTATAATAGGCAAAGGGGTATTAAATTATCAATCTGACCCTTACTATAGAAAAGATTTCCAAAGAAATAAGTATTTAAAACAAAGGATCCCAGTCAAAGCTTGCTTTGTATTCTAGCCTTATTTCAATAGACCATATTTATTTCAACAGAATATAAACTAAATTTCATATACTTGGAATAAACCTTTCTTCCTTCTATCCCCCAACTCCTGAAGCTTTTAGGTTTTTCTTGAGAAATATTTTTCCATTGGTGTGGCTACACAATTCCCTAACTTGGCTCTCAAACAAAAAACAGTTTTCACACACTTGGCATCCAGACAATATGTCCTAATAGAGCTCAAAATCATAGATCATGAAAGATGCAGGCTGCGTGCTAAGATGCTGCAAGGCATCAGCTCCTGCTAGACCCAACAGGTGTTGAGAAAAATTAATATGCTTCAGTACTGAAACCATGGAGGAGAAACATGTACAGAAATGGCTTTCTTGTCCTTCCTCCTGGGGTGATGCTGGACGTTGCGGCAGTGCTTTAGAAGTGTCATGGTCTCACTAATGGTGATAATGGAAAGGTCCTGACATTCACAAACAGCTCTGTTTCTGACAGCTCGCACAGAAAAGGATCAGAAATAGACTGACAACAGTTCAAATGTACCATTTAACACATCAAGGTGCAGTAGCTACATGTACTCCCCAGACAGCAATCCCTTCAGGGTCATTAAAAGGCCTTCCTCGATGTCTTTCTGCTTCCTTTGATGACATTGCTTTACACCGTGCGTGTTCAGAGAAGGCTGCACATCCTTGCTACGCTGGATTTCAGTACANTCTTTCTGCTTCCTTTGATGACATAGCTTTACACCGTGCGTGTTCAGTGGATTTCAGTGCCAAAGTACCATCTACACCTAAGCGCAAGTGTGCTTCTGCTAACCTCTCTCAGTGGCACGTAAGGAGAAATTCCATCTCACATTCGCGGTATGAATGACAAAGTAGTAAAAACTGAGAGGTAATTCCCCTTCAGCAGAAGGACTCTGGAGGGATAAATGTTCTTAATTAAATCAACTCCTCATGCATCTTACATCCTTACTTAGCTTTTAAGTGTGATATTCTTAATTTACAGGTCTGCAATTTCCCACGTACTTAGGTCAAATGGTCCCTCGCTATTTCCATTCCACCCAAAACCAGTATGCCCAATCGCAAATGAAAGGTTCTACTCTGTGTTAGAACACAGCAACACAAGACTGAAAGCAAATATTTTGTAAAAAAATCACTCAAGACTTGCTTTAAGCTGTTACCTTTCTGAAATCAGTTCTGTCAAAAAGCAACACTTGCTCGCGGTCTCCATTGCTGGCTTTCCCTGCCTGGAGCAGCAAAATTGTAAACTATTGCAGGTGTGGTTTAGTTACTGACAACTCAGACCTGAGATACTAAAAAAAAATATGAGCGACAGTACATTCCTCCGAGGGACAGCTAAATCCTGACACTGGGCTTTGAGCAGCCACTCAGTTACAGCAATAGGTTTGGGTGCCTTACTGGATAGAGGAAGATAGAGCGATTAAAGGCCACAGTGCAGAAAACGTTCCCTCTGGTTGCCTGCAAGGTTACGTTCCTGCCAAAGCTGTATTCATAAACAGCCCAAAATAGTCCACTTCCCCCATAGCCCAAACATTCTCCCGTGCACCCACTACAATAAATCCAGAAAACTCAGCAGTCAACCCTCAAATCTCACACTTGTGTAAAATAGGGATGAAATTCTGGAAATGGGGAAGAACGATTTACAACTGCTAGTATAAAAAAGAACCCCAAAAGCCAGACACGAAGCTGCAGAGTAAATGGCAAAATAAAAACACGCTGGGGAAAGCATCTAGAGATGCGTTTCTGCTTAGCCCTGGAAAGCTGAGAAATGACTTTGAGTTCATTACCTATCCCCAGACTAACGTATTTACTTGTATGGAAGTGAAAGAGTGGGGAGAAATGTATTTGACTCGTTCTTAGTAATTTTCCCTGAAAAAAGATATTTTTTTGAGAAAAACAATATACAGACAGCACAGCCAAATTTCTTTCTCCCTCTCAGACAAAATTGGATCATGATTCATCATACACACAGTTGAATTTTAATTCGTTCCTTCAACAATTTTGTTTGTGTGTTGTCTTGGAAGCAGGAATTAATACACTCAAACACAGGAAAATGTTAATTTTATTGCATCACCTTTCAAATTTACAAATGCTGAGTCCGACTCCTGGTCACATTGATTCTAGCCTGAAGAAGAAAAAAGACAAACGTCTAACCTATGCACAGAGGTTCTCTGTTCTTTGTAGAGGCTAACACTAACTTCACATCAATAATCTCCTGAACAAAATTAAAGGATCCTGCCCATCTTCAGTGCAGGTATAGATGGACAGTTATCGCCTTCCTCAAGGAAAGCTGTTTCATAATTATTCATTCATGCTGTAACTCCACGGTGCCACTCAACAAAGAGAGGAAGGTGACACAGGAAAGCATTTGGCCTATTAGACTGACACAAAACCCCACTCAGTTCAGCGCAGTCCAAGTAGAATTTTGCCATCTGGTATTCACATATACATCGCGCCTATGATGTTCGCCCGCTAAATGAGTAGTTCACAAGGCAACACTAATGATGATAACCCTTCTGTTCTTTCAGTGAGGAGCTCAGAGAGCCCTCCAGTTACTGGTACAAAAGAATACATCCAATTAGGTGAGGGAAGAGTCCCCATCCCCTACCTCTGCTGCAAGAGACAAGAAAGAAATCCTCCTACAAATTCTCAGGGAGGCAGTGCAATACATTCAAACAGCTCTTGAGCCATGCACTGCAGACTCACACAAGAAAGCACCCAGAACTATTTATGTCTTAACCTTGCCAACTATCATTTCCCAATGTCCACCCTTCAGAGGATCCAGCACAGACTCCTCCTCCAAGTTCAGGAGGGAAGATAATAGAGCAAGTGCTGACTACATCTCCGAAGGGGGAACCAGAGCTGCCAGTTCTGCAACTGCCATGAACATTGATGGTGTAAGTTAGCAGCTAGTTGGTACTAACCTTCTATAGTCTTCTGAAGCACCAAAAAGGGTTTGAAACCTTTAGCTCAACTGTAAACACAGAAAGCACAAAGACACTATGTGCACACTTCTAAGCCACCAAGGCAGCACCAGTTGTCTGCTACGTGACAAGCTTCACAGAAATACACAAAATCCATAAAACTACCTATCAGTGGCATTTTCCACAACTATTTTGCATGTTCCAAACCATGAGTTAGACATCACAAGGAAGTTTGGCTCTTAGAAAAATAAAACCACATCTATTTCCACCACAAACACACCTTTGGTCAATGATAGGTCCTGCTTCTCTTTGCAGGAAGTTCGTGGACTCTGGTGGAATAAGCAAGCAAAGAAGCAATTTGCACTTGCTACATAACACACAAGTGTTGTAACACTAATTCTATGTATATACAAATACTATAACTTGTTCCAAACATTTTGCTCATCCCTAAATTCAAAGTATCTAAACTTCTCTTTCCCACATAAAGAAACTACTACTTAGAAGCACTAGTTGCATTCTACTAAGAAGACAATTCAGCAAAAAAACAACAGGGATATGGAGCATGCATACAGATACATATCTTGTATTTATACACGTATATACGAAGTAAAGTACCCCTTACACCAAGTGCCAACTTGCACATGTGAAGGGAAGCGAGCAGCCAGGCAGGCGGGGCCAGATCTTCAGCCTCTGTGCTGACTGCTCATCTGCTAACTGGGAACAGGGAAACGTCACAAAACTGAACTCCAGCTTGACAGTAAATCTAACACCAAGGAACGCTGCTGTAGAAAGGCACATGGCATGAGGGCTTTGTATTCAGAGTAGAATAGTATTTAACACAATTAAAGTAATTACTTCGGTCTAGCCAGCCCTGGTTAAGTCTCTATTGGAGTTAAGTACCAAATGATGGTAAAATACTTCAAACATGCAAATGTTAAATACTTTCATTATTAGTATTATTCTTGCAAGTGCTGCAATAGCAGGCAGGTCCACGGTCCTTGGCATACTCCAATGTTGTAACATGAAAAATAAGGCCAGTACTTTTGTGTGGCCAGTTTAAACACAGCACATTGCCTTGTACTAACTATGTACCTGCCTCAAAAATTACAGAGCAGCTCAGGCTCTACTTACTTTACCCACCATGGAAATAACTTCTGTGACCTGACACAAACCAAAGGCCCATGTCCATCTCATGTCATCTAATACCAGCACAAAAAGACTGAATATTTACAGAAAAGGGGGAACGAAAACTGTAAGATGGAAATAAAGAGGAGCAGGAGAAATCTACTTGCTTTACTTTGAACTTCTACAACAGAATTCAAGTCTGGTGCCCCACCAGCACTGTCACGCAGAGCACTGAATCCCTGCTTGGTAACACAGCTTTAGGCAAACATCCGAGAAAGATAAGAAAGCAATGATTGAAGGCATAGGGTAAAGGAAAGGAAATGACACTGAATTAAATCAGGTTAAAAGGACTGGGTCATGTTTAGTCCTGCAAAACAAACATTTAACTGCATGCAGCTACATAAAAGAGGTAGTAAAAAACAACTGATAGTTCTCCCTAGTCAATGATGGAACAAAAAATAATGAGATGAAGCCATAAAAAGGAAAATGAAGGACTGAGAACCTTTGTAACTCATAGAGTGGAACAAGCAGCCCAAAGGCGGTAGAATACTCATCACTGAGGGTATTCAGGCTTAAGTAAACACCCATCTGTTAAAGAATATTTTGTTATAATCGCTCCTGCTATTATGCAAGGAGGTGAAATGAGACTCCCACTGAAGTCTGGGGATTGGATACCTACAATTCATTTCTTTCACGTTTCTGAAACATTTATTCAGAGCAACAAACATCTGGTTCTTAATCCCCCAATTAACACTGTTTCCAGCCCTAAGGAATTAATCATAGAATTCATGGAAAACAGTTTATTTGCTAGCAACGGAGTAAAACAAATTGCCTACAAACTTCTACATTGCTAATGGAGCAATTTAATTGCCCCCATTTTTTTTGACATTTTAATTCAAAAAATAAAGAATAGAAAGTGGTTCCTGGGCAGAGATCTTTGCAACAGTGTGTCAGCAGAGAATTACCCAGCACTACAGACTCAGGCTCTCATTCATGGTACTGACCTCCTTTGAACAGTACTCTGAGATCTAATGATGAAAAGTACTGTAAAAAGTGCTAGATATTATCATTAGTATTCAGGAGCACAGAATTCTGTGGCTTGGTTGAATTCAAAGGGACCTGCTGCACTTATAAAAGCTAATACTTTTTTTTTTTTTTTTTGAGAAGAAAACAGCCCTGACAGCAATGTTGATGTGGGCTGGCTGACCTGGGTGGGGGCACGCCACGCTTCTCACCAACACCCCCCAGCAGGCTGTGCTGCAGACTCACTGTCATTGAACCAGCCTAATGCCCCCCTCACTTTTTGTTTTTACTATTTCCACAACATCGTATTTTAATCTATTTTCATCTACAAAAGTAAGGTAGTGTCTAAAATACCATCCTGATAAGAAAATTTGCATTACCGCTTGTGTTCTCAGAACCCTATGCGTTCTGGCACTTCTGTCACCATTCTTCACCCTTTCCCTATGGCTGGCCAACAGAAAATGCTTATTCCACGAATGTTACCACCTCTTATACCCTGCAGCTCACTGGATTTACACCCTGCTGCTTTCAGCTGCTGTAGAGAAATTAAAGGGAACGGAAAGTCAATCACCCAATGTTCTAGTGCTCTGGTTTTAAAGATGTCCCTGCTTGTAGGAGTGGAATGTGCTGTTCATCACTTTATTCGCCTGGCTGTGCCACTAGATTAATTCTAAGTAAACATCTTTTATTCTCATAAAACAGATTTTCAATTAGTAACCAATACAAACAACATGCATTACGATGCTACCCAGCAATACAGACTCTCAATAACAGCTCTAATGTCTCTGCTAGCTTGGGGCAGCCTAATTGACCACTATAATTTACCTCAAGGTTAGCACGATTTGGATAGCTCTTGTTTTTGTTACTAAGGCCTTCTGTACATATTTGCTGCAGTCAATCTTTTTCTACCTACTGCTTTCACCTATCAGTCTGGGTGAATAGTCCTAAGACATCAATTAGTAACTTGAAGAACTGAGTCATTTCCCCTTGTGCTCCTTAAAATCTCTTTAGATGACATTTCTTTCTCAGCACATTCCAAGTTGACGGCTGCTTTTCCTTCACATCTTTCTGCATTTCTTATTTGATGTCTAACCTTTATTGAATTTGCAGCTGCACTAACATTTATATTATTTATTAGTGCTATTAGATATCAGGGAATGATGTACTAAGGGGGAAAACACACACCTCTCTATTTATTTAGTTTTAAAAGAAATAATTCTGAAAGCCTTTGTTAAAACTTACACAGTAGTGCTTTGGGGTTGGTTTTATGCTTTTGAGTTTTTTACCATGCCATTCCAGGATGCTATTTGTCTGTCGTTTTCTCCATGGTTCCAGAGTATTTCAGATGACAATACACCTTCACATGGAGGCCAGGAAGATTGTGAACTCTAAATGTTAACGTAAACCTAAGTATTGAACTCATCTAGCCCAAGCCACATAAGCCCTCCCATTTATTAATTGATTTCCAAATTGCATCAAAATTCTGTATGTGCTTATTTCTACAGATCACTCTGGGATCAGTTAATTCAAAGATCCATCACGTCTCTCTAGTTAGGTCTCTACCAGTGACACAGCACAGGACACAACAGGGTAGAACAGGAGGAACCACGATGATAGAATTGCCATCCTTTAAGAAACCCATCATCTAGAATGATGAAATGCATTCTCACAGACAAGACCGGGAAACTGCAACTTCCACAATCAACTTCTCTGGGGATGCCACAGTCAAGTGGTGTTACACACTTTGAAAGATCCTGTACCAATCAATTGCCAGTCTAAGCTGTAATTAAAAAAAAAGGGGGGGGGGGGGAACCCACACCACACACCACACACACAAACTTAACCAACCTTTGGTGATGGAGAAATTGCAGCTAGGCTGCTATCTTGTGCATCTTTCTCTACTGACAGCTAGCACACAGGGGTGAAGACGGGGCTGTCTATCACGGGCTATGGCAGGGGGCTATCATTGCATCAGCTCTGCACAGGATCCTTAACAGGCAGCCAGCAATTACAAGTCTCTTACCCCCATAATTACAGACATAAGAACACCTCTTGAACAACATTATATTCTGGTTCTGCCGTGCAGTTCATGCTTCTCAGAATGCAATACACTAACCAGAACAGATACTCATTTTTTGGGACTGAAATCAAAGCCAAAGCACCTGGCCAGGCCTGTTTGCCATTGTGTCCCCTGATTTAAAGGGGCTTGTGCTGCTATTGTAGGTGACAGGGAACACAAACCATGATTTTTAGAAAACATTAGTGTGCTTTCTTAAAACAAGTTATTTTTCAATGCGAACAAAGCATTCCACAGCACTTTCATTAAGGCTAGAGAACTTAATCCCCATACACACCCACGTGCAACGTGATTTCAAATTCCAGTGAGAAACAAAACCATTGGAAATTACCACTACTGTGAGCTCTTCAGAGAATACTCCAAGTACCACATGGGAGACTGTGCTCAATGCATGTTAGCAAATCAGATATTCTGCTCTCTGTTGGAAATGTTCTTCTTCCATACAAAAAATTCCCCGTCTGAAATCCCAGCCTAATCAAGCACTAGCTACTACAGTAGTTATTTAGGAATCTTCTTGTCTTTCTCAGAATTAGCACTAAAAGCAGTCAGGTTAAGAGTTAAACAGTAACTGGAAGGTCCAGTATTCCCAGACACTGCAAAGCTTTACTTTTTCTGACCTCTTAAACATCCATCTCCCCAGATAAGACAGATCTCTGGTCCTGAAACGTGCAAAAGCCTGACCAAGCCTCGGAACGTTATACCTGAAACACCGGATTCAGCAAGGATATCAAATTGTAACTGTTGTAAAAAGCCATCTCACAGTTTAAATTCCATTGTCAGATTATTCTGAACACAAAAGTGGTCTTTTCATCACTGAATAAAATCCTACCCCATCATTGTGGGTGCGCAGACCCAGTACATGCCCATACAGGACTAACAGCTGATTTTCTGAGAAAATAATACCTCCCCCCTGTTGCTGAGGCTTCTTACTCACCAGTTGGGACAGCAGGATCCATTGTTGGCCTTTCCCAGGTGTTGATCTGCTCCCAGGTAAATCCATTGGTTCCCAAGGCCACGCTGTAACCACAATTACTGTAGTGCTCATCAAATGAACAACCACCTAAAAACAACAAAAAAAAATAATTACTGTATTAATTATTTATCTCTTTATAGCAGTTCATTTACTTTAATATTTTGTGTCCAAGTTCACACAGGGGAAAAAAAAAAAGAAAAATAAAATTAATTTGTTGCATATTAGATTTCAGGCAGCAGACAAGTTATCCAGAAAATATTTTTTTAACATTCCACCTTTTGCATCTTTTGGAAGCCTTTGTTTTCCTCCCTCCATGCTACTGTTTCTTAGATCAGTTCCTTTTATTTCAACCTATTAGTTTATTTTATTTGCATTTTAATTTTTCTATTTACATTTTCAAGGACAACTGCACACCATGCACACATGCAAGAATATTTGCATTTGGGTCCTAGTAATTGATACTTAATTAAATAAACTTCCAAGTCAGATATTAAAAAAAAATATGCAATTGAATCCTCAATTCTTCTTGCTTTTAAGCCTTTAATTACACAAGGCTGGGTTACACCTACAGAAAGTGCAATCTTCCTTTTAACCATTTCTTGTACATAAGATGAAACTCAGATGAAGCTCTGTGTGATACGTGGCCATACATCCTCAAGGTCTTTTAAGTCAACACTCTCGAGTGCAATCCTTTAGTTTCTCGATAACAAAGTGATCTTTCCTCTGCAATTCCTGAAATACTTAGAAGTGGTTAACTGTCATAAATAACCTGGCAGCTGTCTGAACACTTGTGAATCAAGGGGAACCCATAAACAGTGGAATGAAATTTTGCATTCCATCACAGGTCTTCAGAACTCATATCACACAGACAAATCAAGCTCGTTTATTCCCTAGTAGGATATTCCTACACGCTGGTGTCCCTTGCGTTGCCCTCAGGCACATTCCTCTTCACATCCACCCAGCTTAAGTCTCCCAAACATATTTCAGTCCTGGATCCATTGAATCAGGCAGCATAGACTGGGACCTTGAGTTCAGACCTCAATCACACCAACAGTGTCTTTGTACCGCTTGGTTTTCTCTCTCAGAGAAGCAAGGATAATTTTTCTCTGCAGACACTAGTCCTCCAAAGTCAACTGGACACATCTAACACTTCAGAGCTGCAAGGACTGAGCAATGCTCGGGGCAACACTGACTTGTTCTGCCAAACTGCCAATTGCTCTAGACACTAATCAGAGAGTTATACAGAGCGATGTTCCTCACTCCTTACTCCTTCCCACAGGCTGTGTTGCCTACACACAATAAATAGCTGGCACATGAGTAATCTGTGCTTCCTCTGCAACAGGGATTATCCGACACTGGGGACACCGAGGTCTCCTTTAGTTTTCACCTAGATTTTCTATTCTGTAGCTCCTAAAAAAGCCTAAGCTTACCTCAGTTCTTATGGAACTCCTCATAAATGACAAACACAAATACATAGAAAGTCATTAATCTTCATTAAATCCTTATTCTGTTAAAGGATTTTATGCATGCTTCAACTTTTTAAGTTGTTCTGCAAAACTTCACATAATATTTCTATGTAAGTATATACTAGAAGGACTTGTTGGGTAGAGAACCTGACACCCAAAACTACCCTGTTGCTAAATCAAAGTTTAAAGATTAGGTTTGTGGTAAAAAACCCACCCCAATTTAATTGATATATTGTATATTTTCATTATAAAATTGCTATAGTCAGATTTATTTATGACCCTTGCAACCTCATCTGTCTCAGTACAGTCTCTGCAAATATTTCTCAAATCACATTATTTTACAATACTTCAATTTTTTCTCTAAATTTACTGTAGTTGTGAAGTTTTCTTAACTGACAAAAAAAACAGTTNATTTCCACACAACCTCTGCTGGGCACACTGCGGCACACAACAACAGTGCTGCCTCTGAGCTATTGCTTTGAAGGGATCGTAAACAAATTCTCTGATGGAGCCAGAGAATTGTACAAGGCCTCCTGTACACAGGGAAAATTGCACAGGTGCTGCTGGAAAGTCCCAGAAGCAAAGCAAGTGATAATAACAAAATATGGGGTAGCAGTCCTCATTTAACAGGGAATGTAATTGTCGAAATCTTGCTATAATCAGCTAAACAGATTTTTTTATATATGCTGAGGCAGGGAATGTTGGACAAGGAGCTGAGAAAGGGATGTGGTGAGAACTTGTGTAAATTAATTGGGAGTTTCCACTGGTTATAGCTTCCTCAGGTGTTGTCCTTTATGCATGCTTCAACGAAGTCAAAGCTAACCTTGCAGTGCGATTGGGTAACAAAGCACAGGATAAACCATGGAGAGCCTTAAAAGTACCAGCAAGATATTTACATTTTAAAGCAAGAAAAGGTTAGTGAGAAACCTCCAAATGCAGAGTAACAGGGCAATAAACCAGAGGGATTAATTTACTAGAAGCACCAGAACTGGAATTCGGAGAAGTGAGTTTGGAGGAAATGAGAAGGAGAGCAAGCCAGAGTCAAATTCAAGGGCTGTTGCAGGCTGGCTGCAGGAATCTCAGGTATCAAGAGGAGGAAGTCTCCATCTGGTTCTTGCTATTGCTTGTCCAGGAAGAGCAGAATTAAAAGTGAAGAATGAGACCCAAAGTCAGATTAACTTGTGAGCTAAAAAGTGAAAACTCCTCTATTCACACTGTTACAGCATTCACTATATTATGGAACAGTCGAGAAGTTTCAGAAAAGGGAAAGAAAGAATCACATCACAGATATTCAGGTCACTCTAACAGTCACTGTGGCTTCAGTTCGTATCTGCCAAACAAGACTATCACAGGCAATCTCAGCCCTATCTGTTTTGCAGACCCTGGCAGACAGGACATCACAGCTTCAGTTACAGGCAGCCACGTCCAGAAAAGCATCTGGGGAACTCCCACCCAACGTCATCTCAGGCATTCAACAGCCATGCACTCCTCCTCCTTCACTGGCCTTGGTGTCTGCAGGACAGCTTCTCCTGCAGTTCCTCTCCCTCTTCCCAGCCTTTCACCCTTTCTTAAATGTGTTCTGCACAGACCCCACCAACAAATTTCGGTTTAAACTAAAAATG
>VZTO01020098.1:30238-66445 GCA_013400615.1 Syrrhaptes paradoxus | reverse complement strand
AGCTTCCTCAGGTGTTGTCCTTTAAGTGCCTTGTCTGGAAGTCAAAGCTAACCTTGCAGTGCGATTGGGTAACAAAGCACAGGATAAACCATGGAGAGCCTTAAAAGTACCAGCAAGATATTTACATTTTAAAGCAAGAAAAGGTTAGTGAGAAACCTCCAAATGCAGAATGACAGGGCAATAAACCAGAGGGATTAATTTACTAGAAGCACCAGAACTGGAATTCGGAGAAGTGAGTTTGGAGGAAATGAGGAGAAGGAGAGCAAGCCAGAGTCAAATTCAAGGGCTGTTGCAGGCTGGCTGCAGGAATCTCAGGTACCAAGAGGAGGAAGTCTCCATCTGGTTCTTGCTATTGCTTGTCCAGGAAGAGCAGAATTAAAAGTGAAGAATGAGACCCAAAGTCAGATTAACTTGTGAGCTAAAAAGTGAAAACTCCTCTATTCACACTGTTACAGCATTCACTATATTATGGAACAGTCAAGAAGTTTCAGAAAGGGGCTTCAGTTCATATCTGCCAAACAAGACTATCACAGGTGGTCTCAGCCCTATCTTTTTTGTAGACCCTGGCAGACAGGACATCACAGCTTCAGTTACAGGCAGCCACGTCCAGAAAAGCATCTGGGGAACTCCCACCCAACGTCATCTCAGGCATTCAACAGCCACGCACTCCTCCTCCTTCACTGACCTTGGTGTCTGCAGGACAGCTTCTCCTGCAGTTCCTCTCCCTCTTCCCAGCCTTTCACCCTTTCTTAAATGTGTTCTGCACAGACCCCACCAACAAATTTAAGTTTAAACTAAAAATGTATTAATAACTTTTAAGTGTCCACGAAAGTAGGACTAGTAACTCCAAAATGGGCTGACAGGCTCCAACTAAAGGATGTATTCATGTCACTGATGTCACTATAAACTTAATGTTCAGCACTGCCTAAGCTGCCTATGTGGACACCTAAATATGAGCTACACCTAAATACGCTGAACATAAGGAACAGGGGAAAAAGGTTAGATCCATCCTAATGCAGAATCATCCGTAGCTGAAACATAACTGCTGGGCAGCAGCACAGGGCTACTCATGAACATGGGAAAAAATAATCCACAAATTGAGAGAGAAAGACACCACTCAATGAGTTTAGATGCCAGGTTTAGGTGCTGTAATTTCAGCCACAGTCACAAAGCAGGCTGAGGAAAATTAAAACGTTTACACATTCACCAAAATGGGGTTCTACATCTTCATAGATTGTTGACAGGAATGAGGATTTTGGGAAGCAAACTGGGATCTTGGAGCATTTCCACTGGCTGGCTGAAAATTAAACAGTGACAAATGCTGTGGCAAAGTGGGACAAAGAAAAGCAAATGGAGATGATTTTGATGTTGTTAGATAACGCGTGTGGTGTTGACCCCTTTTCACAAAATGAAACCAAATGAGAAGGATGCTTTTCCCTCCCTGAAAAGGGTCATATTGAAGCAAATAACAGCTCACCCAGGAAGGATAAAATATCCCTTGTTTTACACTGCAGGCTTGTAACAATGCCACTGCTCAGCTGAGTGATGCTAATTAATCTTGAACAGACCTATCATCAGTTACCAAGACTTGCCCCCGGATTAAATGTAAACCAGCCTTGCATAAATTGAATGTCTCCTTTGAATATATAATTGAATTTGCAGAAGTGTGCGCCAAGGGGGTGTTTAAATAAGTGCACAAATATGATAAAAAGAACTTCACACCATTATATCTAATTCAGTAAGCAAAAATAATGGCAGGGCACGTTCCAATTAGTGTTTGATTTATTTATTTTAACAAATCCAATTAGTAGAATGTTTTATAAAGTCATCCAATGTCAAACTCCCACGGACTCGCCAGACAATAAAAGCAAGACTTCTAAAAAAGGGATAAAGAAACGTACTGATGTGAGAAACCCATCGGTTATCCTGTGTTTCGAAATACACGCAGAACAGCAGAGACATAATTTTGTCATTTACAGCATTCTCAAGGTGGGGAGGGGGTAGACAGCAAGAACATCAGTCTCATTTGTCCCACTCCAGGCCCTTCTTCTGAGGCACAAGTAGTTAGCTTTCTCTCTCATTTATAACAAAATAATAAGATAGAAATTAAAAAAAGCATCCAATACTTCTCTGCAGAACATCCCTTTTGAAACTCTCATAAGAGCTGAGATCTAGTCCATCAATTTAGACCTTCTTAGCCTCACAATATGAGGCAAATAGAAGATGAAACAAATGCTATTATGATGAGGTAGTGCTTATGAACTATAAAACTCCAGAAATTAACACACCGCTGTTTCAAATCATTTATTCTCATCTCCTCCAATGACATTCTTGTTTACAAGGACTATAAGAGATGCATTTGGCTCACCAGGATAACTTCTGTTATGAGATTTGTTATATAAAAAGCCATTTCTAACTTATTTTTCAGACTGCAGACTTCACATAGTATATCCTCGAGAAATCTCACTGCATGTTCTTATGGGGGTGGGAGGGAGAGGAGAATAAAAATGTGCCTGTAAAGCTTGGGCCAAGTTGCTTCATCTAAGATGGGATCCACCAAGGGATATTAGAGTTTCTTCCCCTACAAAGACTAGTTAGAGCTTTGTGTGCTTTCTACTCCTTCCAAAACTAAGACAGAAGACATCAGAAACACGCATAAAGGCAACCCCAAATGCTAAACGGAACAAGAAAGCGGATCCAAATTCTGCAGACCAGACCTATTTCAAACGAGCACTGTCCAACAGCCTCAGCTTTCAACAGACATCAAGCCAAAGAGAAGGACAAGTATGAAGAGATCGGAGGAGGACATTTGTCACTTAAGATGTCAGTAGTTTCAACTCTAACACCCTAGGAGCAACATGTTTTATGTAGCCTTAGGTATCTGCACAGCCCAGGATGGGAGGTTTTGGAAGGGCCAACTGGGTATCTCATTTGTCAGAAAATCATCCTTCTGCCATCCCATTATCAACCTGCTATTTTAACTGGCCAGTTTCAATCAGTACTTTATTATTTTACTCGTTTCTTCTAGATTCCCAGATTTTCAAGGAAAAGATTTTTGCAAAGAGAAAAGCCTTATCTTTAGTGAGTCAAAGAGCACCACATGTTCACCATGTATTTAAACTCAGGCTCCACAGGGGAGAGAAAGATGCTATGACTCATCTAACAGAGAAAGCTTTGATCAATTTTTGTGCCTCATTANATCAAGCCAAAGAGAAGGACAAGTATGAAGAGATCGGAGGAGGACATTTGTCACTTAAGATGTCAGTAGTTTCAACTCTAACACCCTAGGAGCAACATGTTTTATGTAGCCTTAGGTATCTGCACAGCCCAGGATGGGAGGTTTTGGAAGGGCCAACTGGGTATCTCATTTGTCAGAAAATCATCCTTCTGCCATCCCATTATCAACCTGCTATTTTAACTGGCCAGTTTCAATNAGTTAACAGAGGATCTACACCAGGAGAAACTGAGGAATAGATTCTCCAGTGTGCAATAAGCTATAAACTCCAAGGTAAGTTATTCCTAACATCTTTTTCTGATGTCAATTGTTTAAGAACTGAGCTTAGACCTAGCACAAATTCGGGTAAATTTCTCAACTGTGAAACAGAAAACCACTGAAAACCAGACTTCTCTGCTTCTGGTGCTCACAAAAGTGCTTCTCTTCAGGTATCCAGATGTTCTGGGCTTTAGAAGTAAACGTCAGTGAATACTCTAGTGCCTCTAACACATTCCTGGACGTCATTTGGTTTCTGCTGTAAGTAGTAATTAGTATCTCCCTCATTGTCAAGGCGTGATTCATCTGCCACACGACACTTCCACTTCTTTTCTTTCTATCTTACTCTTAACACTGTATTATTAGATTTGCATCTAAGCAGAGGAGGTTTTATCCAAACTCTGGAAGGTGCTGGTCATCTGAGATATTGGCTAACAATTGCCTGGCTTAGGAATGGATCATTCTTGTTGGATTTGACTAAGTTTGATTCCTGTCCTGGCAATCAGATCTTTCAGATCAGGGGGAGGGCAGGGCAGAAAGTAGGTGTTTGGTTTTAACTGAAGCAATGAAAGTTGCTTTAAAATTTGTATGTATAGTGGGTTTTTGTTGGGTGGTGGGGTATATTTTTTCCCCTAGATCACGTTAATCCTTGAAAAAAAAACTGAATGAAGCTTAGAAAAGCTCTTTGTTTCAGCTGGAAACTACAATGGTCCCAAAGTAGACTCAAGATTAGAATCACAATAACTTCAAGTGCTGTCAGCCTATTAAGGAAGACTATCATACTATGGGCATACATTTTTTTGGAAGTTTTTTCCAAATTTATATGCCACATACCTTTGCAGGTCCAACATTCCACATCTATTTCCACAGGTTTTGAAGCAGCGCATAAACAGTTTCCATGCACACAGACAACACACGCACGAATACAATCAATGGTTGCATGTTCATTGCGTAGAAACCTTGCTATAACTGAAAAATTGGTGACACCACATGTATGGATCATGGGTGTTCTCCATAATGAATGTCACCAATAATGTAGTTTCATGTTACAAAAGGGACAGATCGAATAAGTCTAGCACAGAGTGCCCTCCCAGTAATAAGTTTTTCTTCCAGCTCTTCTCTGCAGAAATTATTGGTCCCAAATGTGGAACAGAGACTGACAAACTTTATCAGTTATCCTTCTAATCCCATGGAACCAGTCCGCTGCAAAACAAGCACTGTGGCTAGGATCCTGAGCTGTACTGAACAAGTGTTTAAGCTGTATTTCCCGACCTTGTCAGGTTAAACTAAGTTTTCATTCTCAAATTCATTATTATAGGTTTCTCTTTGCAAAAGCTTGCCTGCAAGTCTCATAATTTGAGCCCTAGACCAGCTCATACATTCATTACTAATTCTCTACTTCATAATCCACCAAGGATCAGTGAAATAGCTTTGAAGTATCCTAGGAGTAAAACCCTAAATGTCATTTGTTTAAATTTATATGTCCAAATCTAAGATGACTCATCTAATTTCACTTGCCAGAATACATGTCCTTTATTTAATACCAAGAATATCTTTTTGCTTCTGACAGCTTAGCTGTCACTGTTTCAATAGCTCAATATTAAAATTTTATTGCTTTAAGCGTAAGTATATACATATCTATAATCTCATTGGAATTTTTTTACGCTACAGAACAGACTCAGTTACCACACTCCGCTTTTTCAAAGAACCTTCAGTTTTAAAGTTTAGTTTCAGACTGCTGAAATGGAGATTTGTGTGAAGAGGTTTCAGGCTTGCCTATCCCAATGTAATGAAAGTTGTAAAATTAACACAGGTTTTCAAAACCATGGAATACTCTTCAACAGACATTCCCCATCACCTTCTCTTATGATTCTAGCCACTAATCTTTTTGATTCATTGAGTGGCTTTCTGCCCTTGAAGCAGGCTCCTGCTTTATTCTTAGTATGATGAAACGAAGATTCCTTTTTAAAAAATGCAGATTTGTAGCTCTTACTGGCTTGTATTCTTGTAGTCCAAATAAAAGCCTTAGCTTTTTCTTCAATTTGTTTCTTAAGTTACAGGACCATTCTTTTTCCTAGAGTAGTGTCATTGTGTTCCAACAATCCATCTTAAATGGTTAGCCAGGTTTGTTGAGGATGTGCTTAGCTATATTTGTCAGCAAAAACCATTTAGGGGTATTCATTATTTCTGCAGAAAAAGGTAACATTGCTTTTTTTCCTTCCAGCAACTGAAAATTCTTGGGTCTAATTGTTCAGTGCACCTTAACAGGATTATCTAACATGGTATTTATGGTGCGTTTTCACCAAATTCTACACCAACTATTGCACTGGAGCTTTTAACAGTCAGAACTCTCTATTGACTGACTCCCTTTCAGCATTTTGTAATGTGACATTGAATAGCTATTCAAGCTGCGTAGTCATTTAAATTATGTACTTATTTTACTTTTACCATCCACTAAAGCAGCAAAAAACTGTCTGGAGATAACTGTTTCTCACTTATTTGATATTCCATTAGTAAGCCTATCTTTCTCAATAAGCTTTTATACAAACTTCAAATTAATGTGTTTGAACTTAAGAAAGCAGCAGTCATTGACTGACTCATTTTATCCTTGGTGATGAATAAAATATTGTCTTAAAAGATACAATTTCAGGAATTCCAGTACCATCTACAAACCTTCTAACCTTCCTCCTTTCCTTGTACTGCTGTTCCTTTAGTGTTGCTGGGGCTCCTGCTTTGGAGGAAGATCTCCTTGTAGCTGAAATGTTTTCTTTGAAGTTCATGGTCAGAAAACATGAAGATAGGAGTTTAAACAAAGGTAGGAACTCTGGTTTGTTGCTACACCAGCAAACACAGCGTAGAATGAATCGCAATGTCATTGCAGTCAAACATAACTAGAACAGACTTTGATCATTTTTAGAGAAGAAATTAAGTGCTTATTGGGTTGGCATTTTCCTGATCATTCCATTAGCTCAGCTGTCTTCCCAAATGAAGTAAATTAAATCAATGCTGAACTGCCCTGTTCTCTTTGGAAGTTCCCACCATTCAGTCTGCAAACCCTCTCTTTGTAAAGTTGTTTGCCCTTGACGTTCTCTGAAACTTCACCACCACCTTAGCAAAGCTGACACCCCACTAACACCTAGCGTGGTCTAGCGATTACATCTTGCTTTTGCACTCACAGAAAACTGCCCATAAGGAAACAAAAGGTGTGTACACACACATCCCATATATATTCTAAGTGGTTCCAAAAAGAAGCAACAATAGTTTAAATGTTTGCCTGTAGAAGACTCTAATATGGTGGGTTGATTCTTGGTGAACAATACTGATATTTTGTTTAAACTGCTTCCGAAGAACACATGCAATTACAGTTCCAGCATTGTACAGGTCTCCAAAGTCTGCTCCTTGATTTGAGCTAGCATATTTAACATGTACCAGCTCAACTGTATACTGGCTGAATATCAGAAATTTATCTAAAAAGATAGATGTAATCTGTTATCAACTCAGTATCAACAAATACAATCTAATTGGCCAATATATAAGATATATCTAATGGTAATAACTTACAGTGAGTGTTGCAATTGGTATATCTTGTTAAATTTAATAACAGGGGTACTAGAAGCTACTCCAGGGAGTGGCTGTATAAATAACTTTTATTGAGGTCTAACAACTCTTATAGCCACAAATTTGTACATTTCTCAGATTGAGGTTGTCTCTTACAAAACATCCTTTTACTTGTCACTGACAGTTACTGTTTCAAAGTACATCTGAAGTGCAATGTCAAGGATATTGAAAATATGTATTTAAAATGGTTTTCAGTTAAACCATGATCTTCATTCAATGTGTCAGGATCAAGTCAACCCCAGATATGACAGCGGTTAGCCAGCTGCTCTGCTTTCAGGTGCCCTGGAGTCAGACTGGGGGCAGGAGGGCAAATGTTAGACGATGCAAGAGACAGTGCAAAACTTGAGCAGTTGAGTGATGGTTGAGGCACTAACAATCAGATAGAAACTGAATTTTTAATAATCTGTAACCTGATTTTTTATTTTTTTTCTAGTTCATTTATTCTGTCCCTGCATTTTTCATACACGTTTTCTCCCTTGATGTTCCTGCATGTGCCATGTACATGGCAATTTCCAGGATGCTTTTCAGAATCCCAGTAAATGGGGCAAACACAGAGCACTGGAAACCCTGCTGTCCTCTGCAGCACATTGTAAACATGGGAACGATGAGAAGATTTGCTTGCTTTTAGCCTCCAGACTCCTCTGTGTAAATTCTTTGCTCAGGGAGCAAAACATTATAGTAAATACGTGCCAGGAATAAATAGGTCTCTGCCTAATAGCATATGTGAGTTCTTGAAAATATAGAGAATTCCTTTTCTGTTTAACCAAGTTTCCTACTACAGTATGTAAGCATCTGAGCAAAAGCACCCCTCTAATTGCAGCTATGAATCTTCCACTCACAATACATGACCCAGAACATGTGTTCAGCAGAGCTACAGCGTTCTGAGCTCTGTGTAAAGAGGGATAGCAGGGGAAAGGAGAGAGAACTTAGGACACCTCTTACATAAACCCAGTTATCTCTAAACACAGCTCAGATTTTGTTAAAAAGGAGGCCATCCCAGACATGTCACCACTCGGTGTGTCATTCTGACACATCCTCAGCCACCTGCAGCCAGTGACAAATCACAGGTCATCTCAAAGAATGACCACTGGCCACGTTTCCCCGACGCAGAACCACTCCATCCCTGCAAGACAGCTTGCCTCCATCCTCTGATGGGGGGAAATCACTTGCTAATAACAGCTGGTGAACAGTCCAATAACTGCTGAGATTCTTAATTTTAGAGGAATTCCAGACTGCAAAATGGACTGATTTCAACATTTTATGTTCTCTATGCCCATCATTTCAAAACAGTTTCAGGCTGTGCTATCCTTGTCATACAGAACTTGCTTGGTTACAAACACATACAGAAAATTATTCCTGTTCCCATCCAAGGCTTTTTTCCTGTCTCTGGGTTAGATCATCTCCAGTTTGAGGCTGAACCTTAGAATAATACATTTTTTTAAAAAATATTTTCTGTTGGAAATTTTCTGACTTCCCCAGTTCTTATTCCTTTAAAATAGCATCAAGCCAGAACCCTGCCAGGAAGCATTCAATGCTCAAAGCATTTCCTTCACAGAATTGAAAAGCACAAGGTAAAAGAATTTCAAAATGCAATCACTTTTCAGGACTCTGAATGACCAGATTCTAATAAGAAACCCTTTTCTATCACATAAACCATTGTTTCAGTCGTCATTTAACCCTTGGTTCACTGAACCATGTGAACTAGGTGCCCTGAGCTTTCATCCCCCAGCACACCTGCACTTCGTGTTGCAGTCTGAACGGACATGTGGCTGACATAACCCAGTGGAGGACAGACTCTAAAAATCTAAATTTGAAACATGCCTTGAAATAGTTGAATTGACAGTACATCAATATTTCCTTTTAGTAACCTAGGAGGATCGTGTTAACACCTTCTACGTAAGTGTAAAACAAGACACTCTGGAAGTCCCGCAGACAAATGTTCTATTGCTGTTCCTACACTGAAATAGTCTGGGCTCATAAGTGTGATTCAGATGCACAAAAAGCTCATTTATTGGACGTTTACTCCTGGAAATAACATCTTACCAGCAATTTAAGATGATTGTCTTTGCTTAAAAGATTTCTCTTTACAGTAGAAATTGAATGACACTGTCACCATAAATGAGACAAATGCCTTCTGTGTGATACTGCTTTATCCACATCCTCGTCAAGCCCTATGAAACACCTTTCTGCTTGGTTTTGGTAGATGGAAGGGTATTTGTGAGTATAACTGCATACAGTGTTTATCAGCACAGGAGACTTCATTAAAGTGTAATGCATTCCTAGAGCCTCCAGGTGTAAGCGCAGGTACTCAGATGCAAAGATTTTTTTAAAACGTGTCCTCCAAAAGATTTCAGCTATGCAGCTCAACTGAGTGTAAAGTTTCTAATAAATTCATCATTTGTTTTTATACAGGTCATTGTAATTTCAAGATATCTGTGCGTGAATCTGATTCATTAAATATATATTTCGAAATATTATTATTACCATATTAATTCAGAAATTAGATTCAGTTTCTGATCAACTGAATGGGGATTAAATAGATTTACCCAGTTAGAACCATACTGCAATTGTATTGATACTTCCATTAACTACACATCAGGCACTGCAGACAAAAATGTGAGAGAGATGGAGAGAAACCAATGTTTTCTTGGTGTTCACCCTATGGCCTCCTTCTCTTGCCTCCAAGGCAATCTAAAATCTTTGACCTTTCAGGTGCAAGCCTTAGTATGTTGCATAAAGGAAAAAACATAAAACAAGCTCATCAGGCATCCCCCTTTGTTACCTACAGACTTGGCAGTCTGTTAGGACAATTATGGCATGACACCATCTTTTTCACCCCAGAGCCCTCTCACAGTCATCTGACCAGCACATATCTGGGATTGGCAAAGGAAAAGACAACAGAGCACTTCACACAGCCGGCTTAAAACCAGAAGAATGGCTGAAGCACGTCAGACATCTGCTAAACTCTACTGAGAAAAGGCACAAGAGCAAGACGAGCACAATTGAATCTTCCCTGAAACACCTTCCCAGATACAAATAAGCCTCACTGATACCAACTGCTCTTTTCAATGAGTCTGCCCAACCATTTCCAGAGCCTATACATGCTTCTGGAATCTGTAACCTCCTAGGATGGCTCCTACATCTCAGCCGTACTCTGACAGCTTCTGGCCGTTACCTTCACAGGCACAGCTGGAAACAGAGGGGACAGGAGGATTTTTGCCCTTATGCAAAGCCATACAAACATGGGACAGTGGCACTATGTTTGCAGAGACAGCATTTGTCACGTGTGCTGAACTGACTCTCCAGTGATGAGAAGGGGATTGCAGTACATTGGTTTCCCAAGGAGGTGTCTGTGCCCCTCAGGCTGTGCCCAGGAGGCATAACTGCACATTCTGCACTTTGGCACAAAACAGGCTTCTCACTAGGCTATCAACCTACAGGTTTTGGGGTTTTGTTTGTTTTCTTCTAAGGCATTGTCTCACAGGGAGGAAAAAAATGTGATACTTGACTGTAATGCAGCATTTCTCACAGTTTAAGATAGATAATGAACAGAAACTTGACAATGAGGTCCCAGCTGGAATAAAGATGTTATTTAACTACATCTGAAAACACTTATCTGTGGCTAAAAACTAATTGAATTTCCCAGAACAAAAATGACACAATTAACATGAACCAGCAGTTATAATTTTATTAGTATGAAGACTAAAAAGAATCCAAGTGAGTGGACTTGGTTTCAAAGGTAAAGATTATACCAGAGTTGCGTAGGTCAGGTTTTGTTTTAATGAAATACTTCCCCTTTCCTCTCCAGCCTTTCCTGAGAGCAAGAGAGATTATACAACCATAAATCATCTCCATTCAGCTGCAGGACAGGTGTGAACATTGACTTACTGAACGCATTTGACCTGCCTTTCAGAACAGTTACACTTGGGTGATCCCACTCCTCCCAAAACCACCGACGCTCAGTGCAATGCGTGCTGTAAGGTTTCTTACACACGTAGAGCTAATTGCCACAACACTTCTTCAATGAAGTATTATCACAAACACGGAATTTGATTACACTCAGCTCTGAAAACAAGAAAATGAAAATATAAGCTATTAAAAAGTGACCTTCTCTTTCCTGAGAGTTGACAGCAGCTGCTGGGAACACTGTATTCGTGATGACAGCATGAGCTGTATGCCTGAAGTAAAAATTACAGCATTTATTAGCAGATAATCAGATAAATGATCTAGTTTTTTTAACCAACATTGAATGATAAAGAAAATAGCTAGGCATGCACAAGAGAACTAGGACCAATGACATGGCATCCCAGGGTAACATGCCATTTTCTTGCCAAGGTCACCAGGGATCATCTCACCACAGCTTTCTCAGGATGGCTGGAAGGCACAGCGGTGAGGACGGAAGAGTGTGAAGTGAAACACTGTTTATTTCTGTTGAGGAAAATAAAATACTTCTACTCCAAAGGAGTTTGTGCAAGCCACAGTTTCACCTTGCAAAGGTTTGACTGTACTAGAGTGAGGTTCCCACACCAAAAGAAAAATCTCATCTAAAACACAACTGTGAGGATGGTCCCCACAAATCCCAAACAGGCTGTTCTCTGCTGAGTGCCAGAAATGGGGATGCAAGAGTGAAGTTTACATACACCTACACAATGAGAAAAAGTAAAAGAGTTGTCTCAAGCAGTGGAAAGTGCCAAGACAGGTAAACCATCTCTTGTCCCCTGTTATTTGTTTTTTTTTCTGAAGCTAGAAGTCCTACAATGACATTTCTAAATCTTCACAGCCAGTGAAGGGTTAGGCCAATTCTTTCTTTTTCTAATCGGGAGGGGCTGGAACATTGTGCTTTCCTTTCCTTTTGTCTATTTCCACAAGGAACACCTCCCAGCCCCTTTCGATGGATGAAGCGAGCCACACACTCACTGTCTCCTCATGGGAAAAATTCTCACTTTTCCCTGTAATCCTTATAGCCCTTCTTTACACCTGTGATGTGCTGAATTAACCTTTCCTCTGAAGGAGTACCTGTGCTGCGCAGAATACTCCAGATAAAATAATTTTTGATCTGTACAATAGCATCCTTATTTCACCATCTCACCTTACAGAAACACATCCTCTCTTCAGGAGCAAATCTCAGACTCATCTCCATCTCCCAATATTAATGCTCCAACAGCTTTCTGTCACTTCCAACCGATTTCTAATCTTAAAGCAAAAAACTAATTAGTCCCAAGATGCATGACCTTGCTCTCTATAATGCTAAATTGCATCCCACTTGTCTTATTTCATCACATTTCATAGTCCTAATTCCTCCAGTCTGATAATTTCATCCTCCTCCCACTCTACGTGATTGACTACCTATATTAGTGTATTCCTTTCATGTTGTGAGCAGTGAAAAAACTTAGATCAAGAGNTCCTCCAGTCTGATAATTTCATCCTCCTCCCACTCTACGTGATTGACTACCTATATTAGTGCATTCCTTTTTTTATGTTATAAGCATCAGTGAAAAAACTTAGCCCAAGAATTATCCTTTAACTTTAGTTAACCTGCATCCAGTCTGATATGGTAGAAAGGTACAAAAAAAGTAAGAGGTCCAGGTTAGTCCTACACTCACCCATTTAACACATTTCTTCCACAATAACATACTAAAACCTGAGTTAGATCTACTGCACCACCTTTTCTGAAGCAGTCCATGCCTAGCACTGCATCTCAAACCCACAAATAATTTTTCAGTAACCATCAAACAGTATACCCATATACTAATTCCCTCAAAGTCTGTCTTTTAGGATCTACATGAGTGCATTTCCAAAAAAAGATTTTAAATTAAACCTCTCTAGCTCTTGCAATCAACATCGCAAGACTCAGTAGTGAATGAAAAAATTCTGTCTGCTTGGACCAATCTTCCATCTAAAGTTCCATACTTTAGGATATTAAAAGTGTTGACTATGGGATTTAATATCTTAGATCAAGTCAGTGGACTAGCATACTGGTACTGATTAAATTGGGCAATTATTAAGTATAATCTGTTTTTCAGTACTGTCAAATTGATACAGCAGTAACAGATAGGAAAGTGATGTTGAGGAACGTAAGAACCAGTATACTTGCTCTAAAATCCTAAATTTAACAAGCTTCCATTTGACTTTCTCAAATTTGAAGTTGCTGTTTTGACATGAAGCATCAGTAATCTAGAAGTAGTTACTCATGAGTACCTTTACTAGTTACTACAAGCTTACAATTTTCCCTCATTGAATCTTGGGAGAATTTCATGATACTGCTGATCCACAATATGCGTAGGAAGCATACTGGTTCTTACCCTGGCTTTGAAAGTTTACTTTTTTATATACATACAAAAACAAGTATATTCATACACATAGCTAGTAAAAGAGATCTTTCTACAACCCTTCACTACAGATCCACCCAAGTTAAAGATTATACTTAAATTCTTGAGACAGAAGACTGAGGACACTCGTCTTTGGGAAACTGTTATGGAAATGAAACCTTTTACTCAAAAGTTCCATCTTTTCCTCATTCTAACTAAAACATTACAGGTTTCTTCATATTATTTACTTATACTAGTGCAAGAGTTCAAAATCTTGTTATTAATTGAAGAGTGATGTATCAATGAGAAGTACAAATCATGCATGATGATTATTTCCCTCGACTGGTCCACACTGCATCTACATTTGAGTGGTGGAGCTGTCGCTCCAGATAGCAAACTTAAAACCTCCTGTAAGACTGCTCAGGAAAAAAAAAAGATATTTAAAAAAAAAAGAAAAGAAAACTCACAAAACAAGCCACATGATTTTGACCTGCCATTAGTCATTGAAGATTTCACTCAAAAGAAGAGGTTTGCATCCATGAAAATAAGTGCATCTGCCAGGGGATTTAGCTTGTTTAATATATTGTATGACCTTTTTGTTAGCTTAGCATATTTCTAGACTCCTACAAAGGCCACATAATTCTATCCATTAACATGATTTCCTACAACAGACCAGAGAGCCTCCACCTGTTTTTAATGAGCTTTCTGGCCTTTGTGAACTCTTAAGCTATTATACATACTAACCACTGTCTAACACGGGATACATTGAAAAGGTTGCCAGCAGATACACACAACAGCTTACTGAACTGCCCTTCCTTTACCTTTTCATTGTTATTAAGGTTTTTTAATTAAGTTATGTCTCTTTTCTGTATGATTTTTTAAAGCAGCATGATCAGCTTGAAATATCCCATACCATGGGCATGCAAAGAAACATCATGAGATTATAAATCATTACATTCTTATTTTAATCTTTAAATTATTAAAGTTGCTGCCTTTCAGCACCAGCATTTTTGGACAAGTACAAAATGTTTTCCAAAAGTCTTAAACCTTTTTGGCTAATATATCAATCACAGGTCTTTTCCAAAAATATCTATGGATACTTCACCTAATTGAGGTCATTAGGTATTTTAATTACTCTTCAAAACAGCCATGGTGTTGTTCCCACCCAAGTAACACACTTGCTCTGCCTGAAAGACACCAAAGCCTCAGCAAAAGCTTGACTGACAAAGTTCACACCACCACCACCACCGTTACCCTTCCATCTATAAAGAGAAATAGGCACAGGAGTCGTGTTCTACTTTCTGTGCTGCTTCTGGAAAACTAGAAAGTGATGGATACACTAGCTTCCTCCAAGATCTCAAATATTCACCATACAACAGCAAACAGGAACTTTCAAGACAAATATTGCTTTTGAGGAAAGAGCTATTGTGTTGGTTTTTTTCTTCTTTCTTAAGGTACAGAGCACTGCATTCAAATAAATCAAATGCTATGATCCCATGTCATTCATTTAATTTTTCTTCAGACAGGTTCATTTACACCAGAAAAGAAAACCTGGATTTCCATCTGTAAGTGTTCCCTTGTCCATTTCTGGTTTTTTGCAAGCTCAAAAGCTACCTAGCCAGTAACGCACCAAACTTGTTTGATGCTCTCATTGCTCTACAGCTCAGCAGCAAGGAGACGGTAACCCTTCATACAGCTCTGCTCGCATTTAGTGTACAGAGTACAAGTGAAGAACGTGGCATTTTATGTTCGGATACAGGATTGTATTCACACTTTCATCATGTGGAACCCTGGTATAGACATGTCCACAGATGATTCAAATGCATCTTTAGGTGACCACATTAAAGTCATGGATAAGATCTATCCATTAGCAGGTCAGTCATTTCCCCCTCAAGTTCTATATTAGAAAAGAATCCTAAATAGCAAAACAGCCACATTTCTTTTCCAGAGGGAAAAGCAGTATTTCTGGAAAAGGCACCGTTTTTTGGTTGATATTTGCTATCAGTTTAGATTATGCAAAAAAAGTATTCCAACTGTTGCTTATTAGACCTTTTCACATAATTTTCTGGCATTAAGGATAATGCTGCAATAAAAGCAGTGCTTTTAACTGTGAGAAAAAAAATACTGATAGACTTCCTTTGAGCTTCTTTTCAGACCTCCATACCACTACGTGCCAGGAGGAGTTAACTATGGAGTGAAAGTAGCTGAGGACATTAGGAGCAGGACACAGATGGGGTGACAAGGCTGTTCATGGAGGCTTGCTCATGGACCCAAAACCTACCTCTGCTCTCTCTTGTGCAGGGGGGGGGGGGGACAAAAGAAAAATAATCCCCAACAGTGATTTCTTCATGGCTGTGTAAGAAAATGATCCCTAGTTACGACTGGCATACAGCAGACAGGGTAAGGTGTTGGGACTTCAGTCTGCTGTGGCACTGTGAAAGAGTTCCTGCAAGTCCCTGGCTTTAATACCGTTTCACGAGCACTTAATTACTTGGTAAATCACTTTTAAAAAAATTGCTAAATACAAAGAGCTCTCCAGCACCCTGAGAGAGTAAGATATTAGACAATTACCATCTCTGTGAAACGGAGCCCAGAAGTGCCAAACTCTATTTCAGCCCATTCTGCAAGTGTTACACCATCTCCTGGCATTTTTATCACTTTCGTGACCTTGGCATGCAGCAGAGCAGCAATAGTCCTCTCACACAAACACAGCTAGAATAGCAGAGCTCATTTTAGTGCAAAACCTGAACAGACTTGGAAAGTTTTTGCTTGTGCATCTGCCTGCAAAAGCTGACATTAACCCTGCTCAGTACCAATTTAAATACACAGTCACCACTAGGAGCACAGTTACTCCACAAAGATCTTTGCTCTGCATTTCAGGACTGACTACAGAAACCTCTGGGGCTACAGGGGAACACGACATCCAGAAACATGAATTTCCTGAAAATGCCTCATAGTGCTGTCTCAGTTGGAGCCCTCCTTTGTTAAATACACACCATTTGCTTATTTAAAATTCCATGTCCCACCTCACACTAAGCATCTGGTACTTTTTTAATATATATATAAACAGATCTTAAATATCTAAAGATTCTTGAATTTAAAATACGAAAGGCCTGATAAAAATTTCAGCCAGCAGCTGCTGTCAGCAAGAAGCACCCTGGAGACAGATCATCATGGGGTACTGGGAGGAAAAGAAACAGCATGGCACTAAAACATCCCTTTGGTTTGTTGCAGTTTCCAGAGGAGCTTGCCACATGCCACCATCACCTGCAGCTTTCAGCATCATCTGGAGCAGAAAGCTCTATGGGGAAGTAGCCACAGCCGTTCCCTCCTGGTGCTCTCCTCCCTGCCACCACGCACGGAGAAGAGCCATGGCCATCAGGAACAGGGATCATGTTCCCCTGCTATCTGAGCTGCAGTCAGGGAAGCCGGGACTTCTGCCTGCACGCAATACAGGGACACAAGCAGCTTTTGCTTCGCAAGGGGTATCTTCAGGCTCAGTGCATTTAGGCAATGACTTGATCTTGTAAGTCAAGAATCCCTCAGAGACGATTTGATTGTTCTAGAGGAACACAAGTGAATTTAAACTATCTTTCTAATTAAACTGTATCAGTTCCCCCCAGAGGTTAAGACAGATCCGTGTCTGCTTTGTACCACAGCAAGTGACTGCTCTAGCCACTGGTCCCCAGGCCGAACAGAGAAATTCCACCAATAGGGTGCAAATGGAAATTTCTTCCTCCGTTTTTGTGATGCTTCCCACAAATCAAAGTCTCATTATTTTGAAATGCAATGTTATGTTCCATCTCTAAAAACTCCAGCAAATCTACTTTTTCTGGTTTGTAGGGCCCAGTCCAATTCACCCAGGTTTTTAGGATATGTAAATTCTGCTGTACAGACAGATAGCCTGGGCCAGAGCACTAAGGAGACTCATTGTCTCTTGGAGCAAAGCTCCCCAACACACGTTCTACAGGGAAATTTTTCTGGTCTCCCAGGGGCTAAAAAGCCCTGTGGGATCAGTATGGCAGGTCCTTGATGAGAACCTTGGAGCAGCACATGCCCTTGGCAGATTATGAAGGACCGGAGTTGGTTAGGGCAGGGAGTTTCCTAGGAGAGGACAGAATCATACCTCCCGCCAAGAGCAGCTGCCTCCGAGAAAGCAGACACTGCCCCGATACACCACTGACTTGCACCATTGCGATTTTAGCCCTCTCTCCAGCTGCTGCAATTGCCAGCAGTAGAGAGAATTATAGAATCATTTAGCTTAGAAAATAACTTAAAAATCAGTGAGTCCAGCCATAAACCTGACACTGCCAAGTCCCACTAAACCACGTCCCTAAGTGTCATGTCTACATGTCTTTCAAATTCCTTCAGGGATGGTGACTCAACCGCATCCCTGGGCAGCCTGTTCCAGTGCTTGACAACCCTTTCAGTGAAGAAATATTTCCTAACATCCAACCTAAACCTCCCCAGCACAACTTGAGATCATGTCACTATACACAATGAGGCAACAGTGCAAGAGAGAAACACCGAGCACACAGTAAATAATGCTGCTGGGTGCTCTGAGCTTTATACACACTGAACTTTCTTTGACAGTTTTGTACTCGCAGCTGTGACCCTACACATTCTACAAACAGAAGTACACATCAAATCCTAACTCTTTGTGATTTTTACAAAGCCTTTAAGCCACTAAAGCTTTGCTAAACTCAGGAGTCATAAAATCTATCATTTCCCTACCCTGAAACACTTACAGAATTTGTCAATATCCAGAAAATCATCATTCAGACCTCCTGCAGCTGCAAGTAATGGGGAAACCAAAGTGAGGGAACAGGATCATCTGGTTCAGGTGCTGAATCAAAGTGACAATGAAAATATAACACTCAGGTGAGAAATCTAAAGTTTGTCTTAAATCACAAGGCAAACGATTATGTCTTTGCAGGATTAACTCTTGGAAAGAAAGTGTTGTGGTGCTTATGGCTTTTGGGATTTCTGTGCTTTCCTTTCCCACTTATAAGATGGGTCCTGCAAGCCTTAGTATTAGAAAAGTGCTCTAACTAGATGTGCCAGGCACTCTAAAGCATCTCAAAAACCCCTAAATTCTTACCTTGGATCCTTTTCTTTTCTCCTGTGTAGCATTCTCCAAGTAGACAAACATGAGAAGAAACAACCTCAGTTGAGCAAAGAAAATTCATTTCTTTCATGTGAGCTGTATTGCTTAGACATCCTCCACAGGAGGAGAGATCCCATTAAAAATGTCAGTGTTTCTATTCAACAGTGTAACAACCACATACAGGTATCTATCATCAGCTGTTTTCCTGATCTGTTTTGCAAACAGCAAACCAAACGCCAAGTCCTCAAGCTCCGCAGACCTGAACAGACTAAGACACAGCCAGTAGATAGGAAAAAAAATTTTTCCAACACTGCAGAAAATACAGACAACACAAGTAACCTTGATTTCCACACTTAACTGACATCAGAACAGAGCAAAAGCACTGCTGCCATTAGCACATCAAAAATGATGCAGAAATTAGTACTTTTCATGTGGAGTGTTTACACAAAGCAGAACTCTGCCATTCCTCGCCCACTGTCACATATCGATCCCCTAAATGTGTTATCCAAGGGCTAAGTAAGACACCCAGGTTTCCTTCCCACTGCTGTGACTCCACACTGTGCAGTTCATCCCAAACTTCTCAGCTGCCCCATCACCTCCTCCATGACAGCTATAACCAGAAGATTTAGCTCCATGAAATACATGCCCCATTACACTCAATGGTCAAGCTTCTGACATGACAAGGATAGAAAGGATGGAGACAGTACTTTTCCTTTCTTTATGCCTCCCACTTGCCTAGAATAAGAGGAAAGCATACTGCAGCCAGGTCTCAGATCTTCAGAGGATGACAGGACCTTTGGTTGTTACCATCACTTGTTTGAAGAGGAAAAGGTTAATTTAAAAAAATGCAATTTAGAACCCATAACTTAAAACTGGATCTGGGAAATATGACTATAGCAACTTTCTGGTAAGCTACTTAAATGTTTATCTGCTAATTCTATGTACAAGATCTTCAGACTTGCCTATTTAAACAATGAACATCCAAAAAAAAAAATCTGTACTCTAAGCATCCCATATAGTGCAGATCGAGGCTTCACAAAGGCAGCACACTCTAAATTTACAGAAACAAAACTAGTGCCACCATGGCAACAAGTTAGCAAACAGCAAAAACTCTGTCTAAAACCAGGAAGCAATCTTGCCTCTAATCACGCTGATACCAGGTGTACAATCCTTAAATACAGTCATTTCTGGTACACTCTCTTTGCAAAAAGAAAACATCAAACCTGTGTACAAATACTCGCTGAAAATATGTTTACAGATGCACGGGGTCTTGCAATAAACATTGCATCTGTAAAACTGCCTGAGATTATTTTCATTCAGGTGGGAAATAATCAACTGTGTACAAATCTAGGATTGCAAATAAACTCAAGCTTTGAAATAGATACATATATACTGAAGCAAACCTTCCTGAGCACTCTGATGTCTGCAGACAACTCCAGCTAAAAGGCAAAAGTAACAACTGGAATTGTTCCAAAGCAGACGGATGGCTAAGCAGAGCTCTTCTCTACTCATTTATGTGTCTCTAACCAGACACCCAAAGCAATGGATAGGCAAAAGCCTAAGGAGACACAAATAACACTCAACCTGAAAGCCTTTCTTTGTGGTTTTTGTTTGCTTTTTGTTGTTTGTGTATTTTTTTTTCTTTTGGGGGAGCAGGGGAACACAAGAAAAGAGCCTTGGGGGTTTGATTTGGTTTTGCTTTTTTTGGTGGGAGGGGATTCGATTGGTTCTTTTTTGCTGTTGTTGTTTGGGTTTTGCTTTTTAAACAATAAAAAGTCCATTTGCAACAGCTCATTGAAGCCAGCAGAAAAATATTGACTTCACCCCAGCTTCACCAGGTTGAAGATCAGAGCTGAATAGCAACAGCACAATCCAGGGCATAAGTCTCTGGCAACTTAATAGCCTTTCCCCCCCCCATTTAGTTCAGGCCAAATAATAAGGTGAACCAAGTGGACTTCAGAGAAACAGCAGCTATGAAAGATTCAGCTGCAGCATTAGCTTCGATAACCTTAAATAAGGAATCATACCTCCAGACAAGCGTTACTTCATCGGGAGGCCAGAGACAGGCTGGAGGTCTCCGCTGTTGGGAAGATTTCAAAAGCCCTTCAGTTAACAACCGCTGGTTGTGTGTGGAACCAGCCCACTCAGCCTGAAGTGTCCCAGCCAAAACAAACCTCTCCTGGAGCAGCTGTGTAAAAATCCTTGTGAGGACTGCTCAAACCCTCTCCACGGATGAAGTCAAATATCTGAATATTTAATGTGGTACAACTTAGAGCTTCAATAACTGAGCTCATTTGAAAGGAAACACAGGAACAGTTTCAGAGCTAGGCTTATCCTTTTGGAGTGCAGCGGAAAAGCATTTGCCCATTAAGACTGTAAACCACGCATGGTACATGTACAGCAACAGCACAAAGACATGCCTATGGCTGCTGAACCAGGAGGCTGCTTCTCAAAAAGGGTCCCAGGGAAAGGGCTGATTGATGTCATAAAGCAGTCCGAAGAAAAGTTAGTTAATAGGCAATTAATAGCATCATTCATACATGCCAGCAAGAGGAACAACCAACCAAAAATACTTGATGCAATATTCATCAGAAATTTTCTAAATTGCTGCCCTTTTTATCCCCTGACATTCCCACAATGTAATCACAGCCCATCCCTGTCCTCTCCCCAGACAGCAGCTCATTGACCTGAGCCAGCTGGAGCAGTGGGTTTTGCAGCCAAGTACCCCAATTGGGGTGTCCCTGGGTCCCCCCCTTTGCAAAAATTGCCCAAGACTAATTCCTACTTGGAATTTGTCTGAAGCTGGTAAATTGCTTCAGAAGTGATCAGGAAAAGGGACGGAGAATCATTGATAAAGGTAACTTGCCATGGAAGCGAAGTTTAGGAATCTCAGGCTAAAACCGCTTCACGTTATTACTGCCAGCCGTGCTTCAGCAGCAGCAGCTTTATTGAAAATGTCAGAGGAGATCACAGGCTATTACCCGTGCAGATAAGAACCTGTTCTTACTCAATGAGAAGTAGGTCACAGAAGCTCACCGATTTGGCCAGCTAAAAATGTCTGTAAAGATGCTCCAAGTTCTCCAAAACCTGAAAAGGTACCAAAATCCTTTGCACAGCTCCCCACTTGTGCTGCTTGTCCTAGGGTGGGAGGAGGTATACGATCTCACGTGTTTGCTAAAAGTACAAAATATGTGCATTGCTCTCATTGTCCTGTGATTTGAAATACATGGAATTTTTAAGTGTAAAATTACAAAATATTTCTACACCTTGCATGCAAAATACACGGATGTACAGGTCACAAATTTTCTTTTGTGGCCAACAGTTCTGCTGGAGGGTTCATAAGCTTCAAAGAGCACCACTCTTACAGCCCCATATTTGCCACCATTCTGTGTAACAGAGCATACCCATCCACCTAGAATTACATCTGAAGAACTTTGCCCTATTATTTTCTTCACTTGTACAGGAAGGAAAGAAAAAGAGGAAACTATTTCTTTAATCAACCGGATGGGTTTTGAATGCCGTATCCCCCCACCTGTACCTCCATTAGCCTGCCATCCCTCTCCTGATTCCCTGCAAGCCACTTATCTTTCTCTCTCAAGGTCCAAGAGAAATTACCTTCTAGATTTGTACTTTCCTGCTTGTAATGAGTACCTTCCTGTTGTAGAGACATGCCTGGTCAGGATTTCTACTGTAATGACGTAAAAACACTCAAATAATCTCTAAGCCCAGTGCATCAACAGAAAGTGTTTATTACACCTTGTGAACAACCTCTTTTTTTTTTCTTTTGGCAGTTAGCACTGGGAAAACAGTTAAACATAGCTGTTCCATCACCCCATATGATTGCAACTTTTCTCTTTTTTGTTTTTTTAAAGGAGACCTTAGTACACAAGAAACCAAAAGGATCACACAGGGTTAACCTCCCTGCACCAAAGAACTTACAAGTTGCAAAGGACTGCTTAAAAGTTATGTTTTTCACAGCTTTTAAAGTGTAAATGCTTTTGATAATTAAATTATGACACCACTGTAATAATTAAGTGATGACACCACTGACATTCAGTAGTATAACTGCGTGGAGGACGACCCCATCAAAACACTCCTGTACAGACCGATGGAGTCTTATTGTTGCAGCATTGCCGATATCCTTCTCTTACCTGACACAAATTCAACAAGTATGGTTTTAAGCTACAATTTGAATATTTCCACTTCTCAAGTGACCAGGACTTTCACTCTCCCTCTTCTGTATTTTTCAGTTGATAAAGTGGTGGGATTAAGAAGTTCTTTCTTTGTTCCCAACAAAACATAATTCAACCTTTCCCCAACCAGCAAGAATCTGCAACTTCTGCAGCACCATCTGCTTTTTCTTTGTAGTTTCCATTCTACCTATATAGGTCACAATGATTATTCTTTACAAACGGATCCACCTCCTCCAGCCCCAGTGCTGGGGTGCTGCTGCTGTGCCTGGAAGCACGAAGCTGGGTCCCCACACGGAATACTTAAATTTCCGTGGCACATGGCACTTTGCATCATGCATTAGCATCAGCTATTTGATATTTTTTCCTTTCCCTAGTAGCTCTTTTATGCGTAATGACGTTCTACTTGAAGCCTGCTCCAGGGGCATGAATACTATGGGATGGATTTATAAACACAAGTTCCAGAAGTGGGTCAAAGGCAGGCACCAGCTCTCACCTTCAGCAGGCGATGCTGCTCCTGGAGAGACACAGACCCACAGAGGGATTTGCAGCATCAACACAATGTTTGGGACAACTTACAGTGGGGAAAAAAAAAAAATAAAACCACAACCGGTCCCAGTATATGTACATATAAACCATTGAATAGGCAGTAAAATAGGCAGCGGTCTCCTCTCCTGCTGTCACTGCTGGCAGAAGCACCCTCTCCTCCTGGGGGACGCTGACAGCCACATCTCAGCGTCCTGCTTCCTTCAGCCTCAGCAAGCTCTTCAGATGGCATGGTGACACAAGGGAGGAATGGGAACAGGAGTGCTGTTTATGCTGCACATGTTTGAAGCAGAATTTTCACAAGAAAGCACACTTTTTTCCCCTGACGGTTGCAAAGGCCCACAGGGAACATTTAGCTATTGTACTACTACTCACCAAAAGTAAACTTCATTATGTAGTTTCCTTCCCTCTACCCAGGACAAGATTGCATGGACAGGAGCAAAGCCTGCTCCTGGGACAGCCACAAAAGCCAAAGGGAAGAATTCGCACAAAGTATCTGGTGATGACATCCATCCCGACTGGAAAAGGAGAGGAGTGGACCCAGTTTCCCAATAGCTTAACACTAACCCATGTTTTGAATGCTCTGTTGTGGCACTGGATATCTCACAAGCAGAATTAATTACATGAGAACAACCAGATCCTGCCTCCAACAAAACACTTCAAGGGTCACCAAGACACGATAGGCTCAGTTACCTACTGGCACGGGCAACAAGCACAGCAGGAATGTGTTCTGTCACAGCCAAGAACCTGAGATAAGAGCAGTGAACAGGTCTCTAGAGAGGAAAAGGGACTGCGTTGGCAAGTCTAGTTCAGGATGCCACACTGAGACAAAGCAGCTCAGGTTAGGCCAGCCTACAGTCTTGTAAGCTTTTAGACAGGCAGAATTTGTGTACAAGCCATTTGCTTAATCCTTGATCTCTTATGCTGCAAGGATAGCTGTTTATTTTTTATAATGCCTGTTTTTAAATATCCTGTCTTCATATCCTACATACCCTATTCATCACCCACCTAGAGAGGACAAGGGTACACAGGCACCAAACCTTGACTGCTCAGCCAGAATAGTCAGAGTCATTGCCCATGACCCAGATTAAAAAGCAGAAAAATTATAAGATGCCACCACGAGAGACCTGCAAACATGCACTGTCAGTTGTGAGGAAACTTCCCAGCCCACTGCCAGAGCAGCGTCACTCACTGCACAACCAAGGAAATCTGTGCACGTTGGGTGACAGCAGGATATAAATTTGATTTTTGGTATCTGCTGCAAGCAAAGGAAACTTACCTCAGCAGGTATTATGGAAGCAGCTACAAGTGACGAAGAACAGTGGCATTTTTCCCCTCAGTCTTAATATATTTGTATTTGCAATCACGTGGGTGGGTGAAGCAAGTTCTCGTGTAACCGTAGCTGTTTCTAAACAAAGTGTGTTTCTGTAAACTAGAGGAATCTATTACAAAGCACAGAAAAATATTTTTTACACACATGGTCTAATAACATGTTTTGTCAATTAGCTCAGTCACCGTTCAAAGAAGGCACAATTCTACCCTCTCCCCCCTTCTTTCCTCCCTAGAAATAGAAAAAACAGCGGTTTTAGAAATCATTCTTAAACTCAATTAGCATTTATTATAACTTCCCAGGTACAACCTACGCTTATCTCCCGACAGCATAAAGCGAGGTCTCTTGGAGGGGTGATGATAAAAGTAGTCATTTCGCAGCTGATCTCCACAGTGTTTTAACAATCCTGCCCAGTTCCAGAAAATCCCGTCACCCTATAATCTTCACAAAGATTAAAGGTACGTAACAGAGCTTTAAAAACCCACATTACTTAAGGTCTCTTATTAGTCAGGTTTTTCCTAAACTCACTGTTCATTATTTCTCAGCCAAGAATTAAGTGGAGTTCTGCAATTCCACTAACATGTCACTTCTAACAGGCAGCACTGGGTGCACATCCTACCTGCCCCAGGATCAAAGAGCACCCCAGGACCATTTCATGAAGAAAAAGGTGAAAACAGAGCTGAATACCTATGATCTTCTGAATCCCTCTGAAGTATTCTTCATTTAACTCAAAATTTTTTGCCTCTATCCCTTCTGTGCCTTGAGGAGGCAAGGAGAGCTCTGCGCTCTTGAGAATAAGGATGCTCATCTTTAACCTGAAATCAAAGCCCCAAGTGCTCCATAGCTTGCTGTACGACCCCCAGAAAAGTGAGATAATAAGTGATGCTACAATAATTAGAGAAGAATAACATGTTCCCATTTTTTTTCCTCTTCTTTCTAAAGTTGTAGCATCTGTCTGAATCCCCATTTTCTCCCGTTTCCCCCTCACCATAGTTTCGGGAAGCATCAGCCCAAACCAGAGGTGGTTCCTGGGTTGGAACATGAGGCACGAGGACGAGGAGACAGACAAAGCACAAGCTCTTTCCACAAGGAACCCATACAATTATTTGGTTGAAGCCCTCTGTTCTGTTTCAAAAATCTAACCCTGGATAACAGTGAGCAAAGCCCATCAGTCATCCCATCCTCCCTTATGGCTCCTTAGAGCTAAACTACTTTAATCTTAACCCATAGACAGACCCACCACATGAACAGAAACCAGCCCCATACGCCGGTACCATTTGGGATTTGTCCTTTGAAGGGCAAATAGGTGCTGGATTCCACCTGCGGGGGGGAAAGTTTCCCCAAAACTGATTGCTTAATATTGTATCATCCCTCATCCAGACACTTTTCTACTCAGCCGCTTTATCCAACCAGCACACAAACGTAGCTGAGCGCTTGTTTCAGACAAGTACCGTGTCCATCCCCTCAGCTCTCACCCTCCTCTCAGCGGCACGGGCAGAGTGAGCACATCCAGGAGGATCATAATCATATCATCTCTGCCTGAAAGCATCCAGCTCCCAGCACCGTGGTTTCTATCCTGTCACTCTGCCCAGAGGAGCCCTCCAGGTCCAGCAGAAACAAATCCTGCTCTGACACCGCGGTAAATAGAGAGATGCGCTGCCTGAAAGGAATCGTTTATGTATGGATACTTCTGAGCATGACCTGCAGAACATACAAATTATTCAAAACAGGATCTGTACCAAGAAAGAAAAGTATTGCAGAAGGGGCCAACTAAAGCCCCCAGTTAGACATGCCTGTCAGTGAAACCTCGTTTACATCTGAGTACTTGGACACCTCTGAGATTTTGCTCCTTCTGTCAATCAGATGTCAACACAGAAGAAACAGAACACTTGCATCTAGGCTGCTACCATGCTACCAAGCACCATAAAGCTCCAGTTTCTTCAGTTTATTTAAATTTAAAAAAACCCACCCTCCAAAAAAACCAACAAACAACACAACTCAAAAACCCAACACCAGCCTCTACCTCCAGACTGTGCCTAGGAACAAAAACAGTTATACTCGGACTCAGCAATTAGAACTGCCCAGAGCATTTCCAACCCTGCCATGGCACGGCAGTATGGTACCCAGTGACACTTCTAGACCAGATCTGAAGAGACTTGGGTACACACTAAGAATTTGAGATCTTTGCTAAGAATCAGTATTTCTTCACGTCACCTGTCTCTTGCAAAGCCCCATTAGACTGGAGAGCATATAGGAGAAGGCAAGTCCATGCTGCTGCCAAGTAGCCAGCTTTTCCTGAATGTTTCAAACACCAGTTCATACTTCACAGTTCACACCTTTACATTACTGAATCTTGTGCTGGGAGAAAAACAATCCATTTTAATCTCTAGTTTTATTTTACCTTCTTTCCTCAGCAAGAAAACAAGGCATATCATCTTGTACCAAAATAATTTTTTCTTTAGTGACTATTTCACGCTTCATTCCTTGCTGCCAATGAAAGAGATACACTGAGCAAAACAACCATCATCTCACCTTCCCATCGCTGAGCAACACGTCCAGCAGTGGGGAAATTGTGCAGGGAGCAGAATACTACAATCATAGCATAAGTGAGATGTTGTTCCTTACGGATCCGTGACTGGTGGGTTGTGGCAATGGGGAAGCCTTTCTCTGCACAGAGATAAAGAAACCCCAAAGTCCTTTTATGATACAAGTTCAGAGGCCTGATTTTATAGTCTAAAACTATTCCCTTTTATCCAGTCTCAAGGTAAAAGCACCTGTCAGGACATGGCTGTGATGCTGAACCCACCAGGGCGATGGAAAAGGAACCCAACCTGACAACCCATCTCCCCAGCGCCAGCCCAGAGCTGCTGGGACCAGTGCACCCACCCAAGCGCTGACAGAGTCACGCTTATGGAAACCTTTCCCTCTCCCCTTGGTACTACTGTCAGCAAGGCGTTTCGCTGGCTGCCTACAGAGACAGGATTAAGAAAAGCTTGCGGTTCTTTTCCTTTCTTAGGAGAGGATATGTAAGGACAGAATAGCACAGCTCTGACTTTACTTGCCCAGACTGTTTATTCCAGTGGCAATTCATAGATCTAAATTATTAAGCCCAACTAATTTTTACACTCCTTAGCATCCAACAATGTGTGCTGGGTATTACTGCAGCTTATGAGAAACAACCTGGGTGAATGAAACAATCTGGAGAACATAAGGTAGTGAAGTGGAGGAGCTTGCAGCCGCAGTGACATTTAATGTGACATAAACAATACCTTCTTAAGATACCACAACAGCACAGAACTGTGTGTATGAAAGACAAGTCATGGCTTTCTGAGCCCTTCTGTATACTTAGATTCTGAAACTGGAGTTCTGATAACTTAATTTCCATTTTCAGCCTAAATCCTTAATCAACATCACACTCGTCATGGGCTGCACTGACCACGGGATGTGACAGCAGAGCATTGCTCACAGGCAGTGTCCTGCAGACCCGGGGCCAAACCCTCCTCTGGAGACCATGAGGCTGGACCATCCCCGGCAAAACGAACAGCCTTGGCCAACACCTGCTTCCCTGGATTTGCTAGGGGAGCTGCAAATCCCTGGTTGCCATAGAAACAGAAATACTGGAGTAAAGCAAAGGAAAGAAATATTCAATTGTCAGCACAGAAAGATTGATTGTTGAGGTTTCCCCCCACATGTGTAAAACTAACACAGGGCTTTGTGTCATTTACTCCCAACCTAAATTCCTTCCCGCTGGTTTCATCTGGTATTTATGAGGGCTGTGATCCAGTAACCTGCTTCTTTTTCCCAGCGACAGCCTCCCTTTGCTGCAGGAACAATAAACCCGAGTGCATCAAGAAGGGGGGGGGAGCTCTGTGCCACGTACATCTCCATCAAAATCATCATGTAGGCAAAGTGCTAGGGAAAGAGGGGAAGAAGAGGATAAAACGCCATAATTATTTTTTAAAAATTCCCTTCGGGTAGCACTCCTTGAATACCAATGGCTGCGGCAGAGCTCTTTGCTATGCGAGTGGCATAGCCACACAGAGCCTTTCAGAAAGCAGCCAGACCAAACTCCACGATTCATCTGATATATTATTCCCGCGGGTTGTAAATCACTCACATTCCCTAGTAATGAAAAGCCTGAACAACTTTATGACCAATTAATTGGTGTACTTAGGTAAACTAAAGTTAGAGTAACATATCGGATTAAAACGATGGAGCAGCCTGTCCAGTACTCAGCCCCCAACGGGAGCTGGCGACGGAGGAAGGTATAAGCAACCAGCAAAAGATCATTATCTTCAGTAACAAGGCTCATGGGGAGGAAGGCAGCGCCTAACCCCAGGCAGCGAATGGCTGGCTGATGTCCTAAAGCAGGCAGCTTTATCTCTCGTCTAAAACTTCATCCTGCATAATTTAACTGTGGATTTTCAAGTCAGTGTCTAATCTTTTGCCAAGCCTACTAAGTTATTTTCCTGAAATGCCTCAAGACAGAATGGCACAAGTAAAACGTGTGCTCTTATCAGTTTTAAATACACTACCTTCCAAATTTCTTGGATGTCCCTTTGTTCCCGCATTACAAGAGCGGCAAACAGCTGCTAAGGAAAAACCACACAGATGTTGCATTCTCTCTGATGGATTTTTTGTGCATTATAAGCAAGATACACAAAAAATAAACATTATTGATTCGTATTTTCATTCTGAATTAGTTAGCCAATGGAACATACAGTGAAAAAAGCACAGAAGACATTAGTTTGGAAAGGAGAACTAGGGCAGAGAGGATGCTCGGTGAGCACGAGGAGCAAAGGGAGGCAGGCAGGGAGACTGGCACGAAGGCAGGCTGTGATGCTGAAAAGAGCCAAGCGTGGCAGGACACTTCTCCTAGATCATAAAGCAACATCATGAAAAAGCTCTTTCTGAGAACGGGAACAGAACTCAAAGATGATGAGCAGCAGGACTGGCAGTAAACAAATACACCAGGCTGCAGTACCCAACTGGAAATCCTCAGTTTGGTTATAATGACAATGTTATGTTTGCGCTAAAAACCTTTTATTGTTCAGGAGTTCAAAAAAGCTCACCATTACAATGTCATCCACACACACACAAAACACACCACACCTTAGTTTATTTCTCACTCTTAGGTAATAGGAAACAACCAGCTTACAGTGAACGTCTGAGGTTTGATCTGTGCGGTTTGCTGTCAGGTGTCTCCACACACATCCCATCTTTTCTGCACTTACACCCCAGCCTCATTCAGTGACCTTCCCCATTGCTGTATTTCCTAATAATATTTATATATGTGTAGTTTGCTTCACAGTAACCAGAAAATAGAAAAGCTCGTCCTGGCCACTAGAACCTTAAACGACAGTTCCCGTCACAGTGGGGATAGTCTCCCATTGCTCTCTTATGTGCATCTTCCAAACAATTATCACACACATAGGGGAAAGGGAAAAATCCTACACCTGCACAGTGCACCCTTACTTTAGGGTTAAGTTCACTGCCTTGACAAGGTTACTCTGAAGTTAACTTACAGAATTAGGAAACAGTTTCAGTTCAGCTTTATCAGAAATAGCACACAGTGGGGAAAGATCGGCCAACTGCAAAAGACCAAGAAAGGGAAAATATTCCTGGAAACTAGAATGACAACTAAACCTCTATAGCACCTATTTCATTTGCAGGCAGAATTAAGAGATGGGCTAGAGGCAGTATCCTTTCTTGCCAAGCGAAAGACAATCCCTGTTGCTGCGATCCACTGGGTTTATTTGCAGTGTGTTCACACCTTTGAGTGTCAAGGAGCAGGGCGATGCCCACCAAAGCCTATGCCACTGCAACAGTGAACAATGGAGCATTTGCATTATATACCTAGCATTAGTAGTTTTACTTTAATTAAACAGGAAAACATTATAAATTAGAAAGAGGCACTCATCTACATTTGCAAACCAATGCTATACCACAAAAATGGGAAAGACGCTGTAGCTGCATACATTTTTTTATTACCGCTTCAGACTTGGCACACACATTTCTATCTTCCTTTCCTTTATAAATAGGATTGATAAGTTTTCAAGGCATTTAAAATTGCTGGAAGATGCACAGACAGCTTTCAAAATCAGCACTACAAAGCCAAGATGTTTCTTAATACAAATGCTACCTGAGGTAACTTCCAAAAAGATATTACATACAAAAATTTCCTTTGTAGACAGGCACAAATCACTTATGCATCTCCAGAAATATGCTTAAAAAAATCAAACCCAATGAAAATTCAATGCATTACATGACATGATCATTTGGACCTGATGCAAAATTCATCAACATGAGCATTTGCAGCCAAATTCAAGAAAGGATGCCCAGTGTCTCTTCAGATTGGTTTCAGGAATCCAAGCAGAGATCGATTAATTTTTAGATAGGGCTACTATCTCTGGTACAGACATTCCTTTCTGCTTCAAACAAGTCACTTTGCAACCCAATTCCCCCATCTATAATGTTGGAAGAATTTTTTGCACTTACCCAAAGCAATGCAAAGGGGTTTGGCAGGGAGTAAGTTGGAACATGTGCAAGGCGCTTTGGATATGAATGCATTATGTGCTGCTGAATTATTCCATTTGAAAGAGACCAGCCCCAAACAATTCTGCAGAAAACCTGCTCTCTGGTCCTGTACATTCAACCTCTTTCAGCTCCATGCATAAATAAAACAGCAGCACTATGTCTTCCTCAAGTTCTGCAAAATTCATGGATTTAAACTAGTTTCAGCTTAAGAAACTAATTTCTGTAAATTAGTCTTTGATGCTCCAGGGTTTTAGGAAAAATTAAGCCATTTTGTCTGCTGAAAGGAACAACTAGAGATATCTCCAGGGAACAGCTAAAATTCCTTAGTTTCTCTGCTAATGCCCTGAGACATGGCAGCAGAGAGAAACAGATGTACAGGTGAGGGCACGATGCAATCTGCTCCCTGAGGATGGGCTCGAGCTCCACAATTCCCTTTCCTTGGCTCATGTTAGACTGACAGCACCCAGCTAGGCTGAGCCTCGATGATCCATCTGCGTGAACAGGGCAGGAGAGGTCAGTTCAGAGGGAAGCACAGGAAGGAAGAAGTTCTTTCCCAACCACTGATGGCCATGGGTCCCATCGGTGCAGACACAAGCTGTGTTTAATATGAACACATAGGAATTGACCTGTACAAGTACAGCAACCTTTCACTGAACAGCAAAGGGTTTTAGAGGAAAACAATTTATCCACAAGCAGCTATTTAAATGTATTCTGCACTCTTTGCCAGGTAGGTAAATCCCAAAGGTTAAAGGGAAGGTTCGCAAAAGAACTTGAAGGAACTCGGTGGTACATCCCACTGAAATTTCAAAGTCTGGTTTTACTCAATCCCTTCTATTTTCTCCTGCTCTGTAACCTAGAGAAGAAATACCAACTTTTCTGAATTCCATACATGCATACTGTGCTTAGATGAAAATGGAAAAGTTATCATCTACTTCCAGAGTTTCACAGAAGTTGCTAATTCCCTTTTTTCTGTGATTTTGCCCAAGTGAAGGGGGAGAAAAACCTTCTCCAGTTGATGAAGTGTTGCACAGACTTTTGCCTGAAGAGCTTTTAAGAGAGAAAAATGAGAATTCAGCAGAAAAAGCATCCCCCTTAGCTCAATTAGGAGATGAAAGGGGCCCCCTCAGGTCCTCAGAAACCTGAAAGTACAGGACCATAAGAGCAGCAGGGGTAAAGCTCCATTATTTTACTTTAAATGTTGCAACTGCAATCAGCAAGAAGAAAAGTTTTCAGTTTGCCAGGTTTAAAATATGATCAAGGGTATGGTTTTTTTTTTACTCAGTAATGTCAGAGTAAACCTAGAGCCACTTCCAACAGTATTAATTACTGTGCACACATATCCAGCCCTGTATGCCAAGAGGACAATCAGCAGTCGTGGGTTCCTATCCAGCCCTCATCAGTGTTGTGTTTCCCGTAGAGCATTAAGTATCATGATTAGCATCTGGCACCTGAGCTTTTTCATCTTCTCCTTGGAGTGTGTTACATGCAGGACAGCATTTTGCTTGTACATAAGTATCAGGAAAGAGCCAGAGAGCTAAAGATGAACAATGCATATTTTAATGTGAGGCTGTTAAAGTAAAAGTTTAGAAGCCCCATTGCCCAATTTAATCAAAACTCAGCATCGAGGAGTCAACCAAGAAGAGTCCCCACACTGGCTCAGGATGGAGAAGATCTATTGTTGGAGTTCTATCTGCAGCTAATGCCTGAGACTCAAGGGAAAAACATTAGGAGTGATAGATAGTAACTATAACAGGATGGCTATCTTGAAGAAATACACAGTGTCTTCTGAGTCTTAAACTCAGAGAATAGCTAATTCAAGGGATCTGCAATAAAAGGATGGCAAGAAAGAGATAATTGTAAGTCAAAAGCAAAAGGTAAGAGAATTGACGCCAGTTACAAGTGTGTGAAATCTCACTGGAGAAAAGACAAGGAGAAAAAAAAAATAAAAACAAGCTCTTCTCTAGTTAGTGGCAACAATACAATTTTCTTCTCTCTTGTACATAACCAAAAGGCCAGGACAAACCTTCCATCCCCTACTCCCCTTAACGAGAGCGTTGCTATCCATCCAACACTCCTGGGTGTTCTTTGATGCAGAGAGGAGGAAGACAATGATAGCTTTCCTAGGTGACATTTTATTCATTAATGTTTCTCCACATCCACCTTCCCTTTTTCAGACCCTTATCCCCGGCACACAAAGGCACGGCACAACTCCCCTGCAGTTCTTTTCTCTCCGTGCCGATTCAATGTCACACGAACACACTTTGCTTTTCTCCTCCTGACCGCCTCACCAACGCTGCTATTTTGTCATAAGTGCCCTGTCTGCCACTTAAGATGCCCTTTAGATTTTTTTTAAAGTGCTAACAGTCCCCAGAAAATCAACAGAATACTTAGTGAAGAATCATTTTTCCCTCTCTGAGCCAGCTGCCTGACCCCAGCTCCATGGCAGCAGACACAGGGAAATCCTGTAGGGCTTTGACTGTATAGATCCACTCTGAGCAGCTCTGCTTTAAGATACTACCAAAGGTTCAGGCCTGAAAAAAAATTGTTTCCCATCAAACAAAGCAAACAAACTTCATCAAACTTACCAACAGATGTACCAACNAATAATTTGCTTTTAATTGGATGTATGAACTTCAGTTTAAAGCTACCAGGCATCTCAGCATCACGGGGAGGCTGCAAGGTACAGTGTTGTCTGTTTTTCTCAAAATCCTGCGCTCCCGTGTTTCCAGTGTGACAGGACCCTTTGTTGCAGATGACAAATCAAGACAGAAATGACAAGTCCCTCACCACATTGGCCCTTCATTTCTTAGATACAGATATCCTGAAAATAATGGAAGAAAGGCAGAGAAAACCAAAGACTCTCTGACCACCCTAATTAAAAAGAAGCAGCAGACTTTGCCGCCAAGACAAACATATGTGTCCCCCAGGAGGATACCTGGAGTTTGGCAAGTGGCAGAAAAATCTATCACATGCCCAAGACACATAAGAAATGCAATGGATTACTGTGACTGATCTTTGAGATAACGAGGTGGGTCACACAATACAAGCAGCACCTGATCCAACACTGTTGATACCATGTAGTGAAGATGAGAGTTTGTTCTTGGCATCCTGATAATGAGCCACTAGAAACGACAGAACCCACTTAAGCCTACTCTTAGAACTGTGATTTCAATGACACAAAATTTTTAAAGAAATCAAGTATTTCATTTCCTTCTTACTATTCTATGTTGGTAAGCAGAGATGAGACTGCGAGCCAAGGACATGGGGAAGATGAATTTCATTGTGACAGTTTCCTTGTATACCCATCTCTCCATTGTTTCCCTGCTCTCTTCCATTTCCAGTAAATAAAACAAGATCCTTACAGCATCTTCAGGACAAGAATACACCCCAGGCAAGGCACACAAAACACAATCTCAAAAACTGAGAAAGTGCTGCTCTCTCTGGAGCTGCCACACTTGTGAAATACTCAGACACAACCAAGAAACAAGTATCACTGAGCAGACCCAAAGCAAGTGCACTGACAGAGAGGACAGCTCTGTAACAGCAAAGGAATAAGCCATGCAATTAAACAGAAGACTTCTGCAGTGCAGAATTATACAGGTAATTAAGCTGCTTTTAAAAAAAATTATGTACAAATACCCACCTTAATTATGCACAAGGAAAAAAAAAAATCACTTAGGTGGTCCCTCTCAGTATTTGAGCCTCACTGCAATCCCAGGGAGGCAAATATTTGCCCTATCCCAGGATGCAGGGCACAATGAAGTGCAATAAAGGAAAGGGACTTAATAATGTGAGGGATGTACAGAATAGCAGACAGAAAATATTGACTTGGCAGAACAGAGAGAACAATCGTTTGGGATAGTCTTCAGGTCAAGTCTAGCATGGTGGTGGTTAAAAAAAAAAAAAAGAGTTTTATGTCAAGGTTGCTAGGTAAAGACAGGAAATTAAAAAAGGGAGATGTGTCAACATTTACCATTATTTTTAATACACAATTTAGATTATGAATTCCAATGAACCTAACTGCAGGTGAACAAAGAACACTTAGGCAAACTCTGCTCTACTTATTTGTTGATAAAGCAATATATATGAGGAGAAGAGAACTAAGTACATGAGGTCAAACCAAAGTGTGGGGCAAGATTTCAGGTTAGAGTAATACCGACAGTCCCTAGACCTTGGACTCCAAGGGTAAGAGTTACAGAAATGCTGCCAGTCCAGGGGAAGTCTTTTCCCCCAGCTCTGGGATACAGCCCCTGGGAAGGGATATAACTGCCTCAGAGAGGTCCTGAGTCTTCAGGTGGGCTGTTGAGCGCTCATCTTGCATGAGGATGGAGTCTCTCCCTTGGAGGCCCATGAAAAAGCACTAGCCACCTTCCATATTTCCCTGGTTAGTTTTTGCTAAATAAGCACCTTGGAAAAAAGATTGTAAGATTTCAATATTTAAAACATTTGAGCCTCTCTCTGCTCAGTGCATAGAAACTACACCCAGAGGACAACGTTCTGCTTTGTTACAGCAGCACAAGCCCAGATGTCTTCATTTATTTATTTAAGCAATGACTCTACATCTGTACTAACACGTTTCTGAACAGGATTTGGCTCCAGTGCACGCTGCCAGCAGTGATCCTCCTATGCCCATAATAATCAGAAGTTTTTTTTCCCCCACTATAAACAAGACACCAGCTGGATATCCCCTAGTGCCTGTAGTCCCAAAAGCTGGTTTGGCCGGTTATTCCATGAGAAGAAGTGCTGCCTGGTTCCCAAAATACTTTTCTCACAGCTGGTTTTGTAATGTTGCAAATCTTGATGTTTGAATGCTTTGGGAGACAAGAGGGTGCAAAGGCAGCACCAAACAAGTTGCAGAGTCTGTCATGAAACCTGGCTTTCACCAAATCTGCTTCCCTCCTCATCCTCCTCTCAGTAACTCCCATTCCTGCCCTGTTCCCTGCAGCACAGGCAGCTTAGGGGTTAGTCTGGGCTCCAACATATGCACCGGCCAGGCAGCAGCTGTCTAATACAGAACTGCTTGACATTGTGTTTTCTTGCAGCTACCCACAAATTTCAGCTTCTCTCTTCTCCCAGCTACT
>VZTO01020098.1:0-29953 GCA_013400615.1 Syrrhaptes paradoxus | reverse complement strand
CACTGTACAGGTTTGTTCCAACAAATGAAAATACATCCCATACAGCAAGTAAGGACATAATCAGGACAAGCAGCCTTGTAATCTTACAATTGACAGTAAACCTGGAGTACTAAGGATTGACAGTTAAAAGAACAGCTGTACAAAACCGGAAAAAAAACTAAGGCACAAATTTTTGCTTAGTCCATAGTAAGGTTACCATTTGTAGAAAATTCTTGCACAGCACCCCATAGCATCATTTGCTAGAGGCATTTCAGAGAACAGCATTTGCCTGACAACAGGAGAAACTTGACCTGTTGATGGGTATTGTCCTTGGTTAAACTGAGACAGAGTTTGGCCCCCAGCCAAGGGCTAACCCATCACAGGTACCCACTGCCTCTACCCTCACCCTGCCCTCCAAGACAACCCAAAAGCAGCACTGGTTCGTGATATCCTTCTGCAGATCACCTGTATCCATGTGCTACTTCATCTTCCTTTTTTTTTAGCATTGTGGGGCAGGGATCCTCTTCACTTTGTTTGTATTGCACACAGCAAAATTTACTTTTATGAGTTACCATCAGATGGAGCAGGGGAAAACCAACCACTGTTAGAGAGGGACACTCAGCCCTGTTTATAGCCCTGGCTTTAGAGGACAGATGGCTTGTTTATTACAGAGCAGGTAGTGACCAAAGGGCTCAGTGTACGACTGATTTCTGTCACAGAAGAGAGCCCAAGATACTACCTACACATCTGTCAATGAAAGGGCAGAACTCCTCTGCTCGCCAGGTGCTCATCTCAAAACCTGAAGGTAACCTGTGTTTGTGGATCAATGGTGGTCTATTAATAGTGGTGCACACATCTGAAAAACACGTCTGGCCTTTCTGTGTGATTTTTTTTCTTTGGTGTACGCACACCAGCTTCGTAAAGCTGCTGTCAGAGGGGTCTGTGGGGTCCCATCTTGTTAAGTGCTTGCATTCTATGCAGTTTCACAAAGCACAAAGTAACCCACTTCACAGTAGCCTTGTTTAAAAATTATGGGATAGCTGCTGCTACCTTAAGTTTTTATGTTTAAAAAAAAGCCACAAATTTTGTTCCTGACCAGTAGCTGACATCACCAATATGACTGCTGTTTTATTTGAAAGCTTGCTGAAGCTCTACACTTCTCCAAAATGCAAGAAAAACTGTAACTTCGACTAAAACAGACAGAAATACATTTATGGAAAGCAAAGTGCTAGCAAGCCCCACTTCTCAGCAGTTAAAAAGCCCCAACAGGTGAATCCAACAACTCAGAGTTGCTTTTCAAGCTTCCCAGGTACTGAAGTGAAAGAAACCAGCTTTGGTGCTGCCAGCAGAGTTACTGGTTTTCATCCTGACCATGCAGGAAGTTTCATGGACTCAGACTCCAAGCTGTGAAAATCAGCACTCCTCCCTCCATCCATCGCTTCCCAGTTGCTTGATGGGAACCAGCTACAGAGGTCACCACTTTCCCGACCACAGAAGTTACTCTGCAGCACTGGAGAAGGGACAGGTAGAGGAAACAGATTTCCAGAAGAAAAAATACTGTCTTCAAGGACAGCCTTTTGAGTCAGGCTGACCAAAATAATGGGAAGAAACAAGGTAAAGGGATTGCTGGCAGACTTCTGGAGTGGGTTTGCTGTTCAGCTGTAATGCTGGTTTTTCTAAATGCTTGGCTTCTCAGACTTAATGTGGTGTGAAAGCTGGCTTTGTGGGAAATAGATAAACACAATTATCTTGTGCTCATACAGAGCATTATTTAAAAGGAGTTTTCCATATTCACCATTCACTAGGATAAAGAGGATTTGTGGTGATCGGGAGACCAGCGGAAGTGAAAAATGGGGAATTAAGTACAAATTTGGAGTGTGGATTCATCCAAAAAGCACTTTAAAGAAGACTAGGAAGGTATTACAGTTTGCTAGGAAAGATCTTACTAACTTCAGAAAGAATTGGAAAGGAAAATACCCCTTGACCTTAGAGCTCCTCAAATTCAGCGTAACAATTCGTGCCTGTTTGGGCAGGACTGTTCCCAGCACAGGAATCCTCAGTGCCCTGCTCGTTCGTTCCTGCGTGCCTTGGCCTTTTCCCTTACACTGCAAAACCAGAGTGAGCAACCTCCTCATTTCTTGTAAGTCACACCCAAGGCAAGACACTGAAGGTTTCTCACTGGCTCCTATTAAATCCTCATCTAATTCAACTTTATATTACTAAGTTACTTTAATACATCAGTTTTAAATGTAAATCATTTTAATAAGCTTATTTTCTTCTTTAGTATTTAAGAATGTTTTATGTATCTAATTGTCTTGAAGAATCATTTTTTTCTTATTTTCATTTCAATTCAAATACATGTAGACAAAAGTAACAACCAAATCCAGTGAAAGAGACCCACATGATGCACCCACTTATAGAAATTTATAGAAAACCCATATCAGTCTGTAAACCTGCTTAAATAGGGATTTATACCCAAATTAGTCTTCGCACTACAAAACTCATCTCTAAGGATATACCTTGCATTAACCTCTAACTGGATTTATCATCCTTTGAGAATCTCACCTGGGAAAACCCCCGGGTAGACAAACAAAGCAAGTCTTCATGCAGCGTGCCAGTTTACAGCCATAATTAGAAACGGAAATATTAAAATGAAGTTTAAAGACCAAGCCACCCTAGAGCTGGTTTAGCACAAGCTCTGTAGGATTTAAGCAGCAGCCAGCAGGTTTACAGTGGCCAACCTTCACAGCCTGGAGTTGTCAGTGCTCTTCATCAGCTTACGTTTGCTCTGAACAGTGCCAGGGAGGCTTTCACCACCGACTTTGACAGGAGGAGAATTAGGGCACCACAGAGCATACTTTTGAAAATCTTAACCTCCGCTAATATTTCCACTGGGTGCTATGACTGTACTCACTACTTATGTTACAGTTTTATCCTAGTTTGTACTCTGTTCCACAGCCTATCAAAGTGGTATTTCAGCTTTAATTGACTCAAAGAGAACTAATAAAATCCTACAACTATAATTTTAAGAGTTGAAGAGGCTTTCTTAGCATTTCTTATAACCAGGAATAGATTGAAGTAGTCAGTCATACTCATGCTTTCTTTTCCAGGCAGACTCAGCTTTTAGGTGTACGCAGGTGTCAGAAACTGGCTGTGTCTGGCTGTTACAACACAGACACCTGCCTAACAACTGGACCTAAGTGATTGATTTCACTAGAGAGGAGCCTTCTGCTGTAGCTGACAACAGATTATACATTGACAGGGCACGTGTTCCTCAGAAGGTGAAATTGCCTCATTTTGAGAACGGCTCAAGACCCTACTCGAAAACCTGGAACTTCAAAAAACAAATAAGTTGTGGGGTTTTTTTAATGTTTATCTCCTCTTGTTGGTTCCCATTGTGTGTGCCAATCAAGTCACCACCACTTACACAAATCACTTTTTCTCCTGCCTCCCATTGACAGAGAGATGAAGGATATTGATTTGACTGGCAGAGAAATACAGAGATTCATCTTCACTAAACTTTAATATAACATAATTTGAAGTTAAACACGTTATGGACTGGTATCCAACAAAACAGCTCTTCTAAATCTAAAAAAAACTTAATTCACCTTCAAGAAATGTTACAGATCAAGAGCAGGAATGGATCAAAATATTTCATTTGAAGGCCAGTGGCAGATCTTTCATGTAAAAGCAAAATACAAAAAGATTGCATCTCACACCAATGCCTAAAGAAAAGTCCTCTCAGCTCATAACCAATATTGAGTCTGTCCAACACTCGCAATATGTTTGCTTAAAACAAACTCCTGCTCTGTCATCTTAGAAGGCCAACAAGAAATCAATCTCAGGATATGTGGATAATCAGCAACTCTTCCAATACAGTCATTACACTAGCATTAAAAGGAAAGGATAATCTCAATCACTGTTCCTCTAATCCCCTCCCTTCCAGAGCCATCGGAAGCACAGCGAGATTGCGGTGTTTCAGAATACAATCTGTCAAGTATCCTGAAGCAAAATGAAATTAATCCAAGCCTCCCCTCCGCTCTCATTATCCTGTGTGTCAGTTGTAGTTCTCTGAAGTGTCCTCCGCCCCGTGCTTCATGCTCACAGGGCATCGCTCCAGAGGTAAGATAAAGACAAAACTTGGATTTTTTCATACAAAACTCAGCTTTCAAATGAAAGACAAAATCTTTCAGGCAGCTGAAGTTATGAGCAGTGAACTGCTGATGATCAAGTGCTGTTCAAAGGATTAGTTTAAATGTTAGTCCATGATTCCACAGAATTTAAGAATCTAACAATTTCTCATGTGCTCACCCTTTTCATTACTTGGAAATGAAACATTATCCCTATTGTATGAGTGAGAAACCATCACTCAAAGATCACAGGACACGCTTTTAAAGGTACCAATGTACCCAGAGCTCTAAGAAGGTAATTAGCAAGGTTTAAAGCAGCAGCCAGCTGTACAACTCCTACTGAAAATCAGTGGGAACTAATTGCTCAACACCTTCCTAAAACTGGCAACGAGTTCCTATACGCCTCTTGTGTCCTTAACGGCTTTGAAATTTTTATCAAATTTGCACAAAACCCCTAGAGAACATCAAAGAACTGGATCCAGATATCCAACACCCAAGCTCCTATCTACCTGCCACAGGGTCATTTGTTCTTCTCCCAGTAAACCTAGAGACAGCAAGGGATGATGAGTGCTGAGTTGTAACTTAGACACCCAGTCGGACAAGACTTTACAACCCAGCACACATTAGCACCTCGGTAAAAATACTCGGCATTTCTGTGCCACTGATCCAAAAGCTCTGGAGAAGTGTATAGGGGGTAGCTTAAGGAGAAATAAATTTGTAAGCAGAAATCATAAGAGTAGCCAAGATACTGTATTTCTCAAGCAGTAAAATTCTAGGACCAGAACCCTGCTCTTATTTCCATTTCTCAGGATATTTCTACACTTGGTATAATAGACCTGAATGACCACAACAGCAACTCTAGTACCTTGAGACAATCTTAACAGGCAAGTAGAGAGCACAGTGCTCACCCTGAGCAGTCTCCAGTGCAAGTGACATTGTCCTTCGTTTTTAGGGTATTCTGAAGCGGTCTGTGATNACAAATCTAGTCCTTATTTCTGTCCAAGGTACTTTTTCTAGGACTGAAAACAGAGTCAGAATAAATGCAGGGATGGAAGATGAGGAACACAGCAAAAGCACATTTACACTAATAGCCTAAAGCCCAATAAGTCTCCTGGGTACCTACCTAGATACCAAGTTGTTAGCTGAGTTATAAAGAGTCCCCAAAATTGCATGGACCAAAACAGCACAAAAGTGGGGTGCCCTGTATAATGCAAACTCTTGCTCTGCAGGCTTGTGAAATCTTGGCAACCCAAGTGTTTCACAGATGTTAAATACTATTAGATCACTTTGGGGAAAGATCATGACACACGGCTCTGTCAGATCCACACCTGCTGTTCCGTGGGCTTTCAGACAATTTGCAATTAGAATGAAGGAACACATTTTTAACAGCAAGGGTGATTAACCGCTATTGCAAACTGCCGAGGGAAGGGCTGTATCCTCTGCAGAAGATGAAAAGTTTCCGAAAAACACATGTAAGCCACAATTAAGGCAGGTTTTAGTAACAGCTACAGTTCATTTCTTGGCTCTCTGAGAGAGAAAATAAGTGAAAATGAGTAAAGCCTGACCACCAGAGGATGTGGTACTAGTAGATGGTCCCTCCTGTGGCTAACTCCTGGGAATCTTAGTTTTAATGACTGTTCTCACACACAATTTTGCAAACTTCTGAACTTCCTATGCCTTAACAGAACAAAAAGAAGCTATGGAGAGTGACAAGTCCTTGGGTGAATCTACTCTTGAGCATAACATAAACCCAGGTTTAAAAATAGCAAACTAGGAAGAAAGTAATAAATTTGCAGCCTGGGAAAGACCATGGCAATAAAAATCCAAGCAGCCACTCTAAGTTTTGGGAAACTCATACAGGAAGATATTTACTGAAGGCTGTTGGTTAGATGAAGAGCTTTAAAATTCAAGGCAGAAGCTCAGTAAGGATTAATAGGCAAGCAGTAGAGCAAGGAAAGGAGCCAGAGATAGATGAGTAATTCTTCGGAAGATTAGTACATGGGGGGGGGAATCACAACAAATCTTTTATTTAAGGAAATTGGAAAAAGGGAAACCCCAAAGATGTAACAAGCAGGTTTAAAAAAAAATTCTAGTGACGTTGCTGCTCAAAACGTAGCCTCAATATTGAGAACNCTACCTGCCACAGGGTCATTTGTTCTTCTCCCAGTAAACCTAGAGACAGCAAGGGATGATGAGTGCTGAGTTGTAACTTAGACACCCAGTCGGACAAGACTTTACAACCCAGCACACATTAGCACCTCGGTAAAAATACTCCGCATTTCTGTGCCACTGATCCAAAAGCTCTGGAGAAGTGTATAGGGGGTAGCTTAAGGAGAAATAAATTTGTAAGTAGAAATCATAAGAGTAGCCAAGATACTGTATTTCTCAAGCAGTAAAATTCTAGGACCAGAACCCTTCTCTTATTTCCATTTCTCAGGATATTTCTACACTTGGTATAATAGACCTGAATGACCAGAACACCAACTCTAGTACCTTGAGACAATCTTAACGGGCAAGTAGAGAGCACAGTGCTCGCCCTGAGCAGTCTCCAGTTTTTAGGGCATTCTGAAGCAGTCTGTGACGTCATCCAAAAAAACCCTTGATACCCAATATATGCAACAGCCGATCTAAGCACTGCAATGGTTATCATGTACTGCAAACCACATGCTCCATTTTGCCTTTGTGTCGGGCACAGGTACCCAATTCACACCCTGCTGCTCTTGCTCCCCTTTTTTTCCAACCACTCACACAACTGACAGACCTCTGGGGCTCACATTTTTCTCCTGCTGATGGGTTCAGACACTGTTCACATCTCCCACGACTGCCCCAAAGCCACTCAGCCACTCTCCCCTGGAAGGAGCTTCGCTGCATCGCACCATCCTGCCTCTGAGGGTCTTTGGGGCATTTCACAAACCCAGGAAGAGACAACATGTAACCTTCGGGCATCAGTCATCTGTTCTGCCTTCAAATACAGTCCCTCGGTGAATAACCAGCTCTGGCTTTGAGTACCACCAGAGGTCTCGTTTATGAAAAGCAATAGAGAGCAGCACAAACACACTCAAAACATATTTTTTTTCAGATTAACAAGTGTTTTGTTTTGTTTATAAACCAGCCTTGAGTTCAAGCACTAACCAGCATGCACTCCAAATCTTAATTTTTCCTTTTCTNACTCTTGCTCTGCAGGCTTGTGAAATCTTGGCAACCCAAGTGTTTCACAGATGTTAAATACTATTAGATCACTTTGGGGAAAGATCATGACACACGGCTCTGTCAGATCCACACCTGCTGTTCTGTGGGCTTTCAGACAATTTGCAATTAGAATGAAGGAACACATTTTTAACAGCAAGGGTGATTAACCGCTATTGCAAACTGCCGAGGGAAGGGCTGTATCCTCTGCAGAAGATGAAAAGTTTCCGAAAAACACATGTAAGCCACAATTAAGGCAGGTTTTAGTAACAGCTACAGTTCATTTCTTGGCTCTCTGAGAGAGAAAATAAGTGAAAATGAGTAAAGCCTGACCACCAGAGGATGTGGTACTAGTAGATGGTCCCTCCTGTGGCTAACTCCTGGGAATCTTAGTTTTAATGACTGTTCTCACACACAATTTTGCAAACTTCTGAACTTCCTATGCCTTAACAGAACAAAAAGAAGCTATGGAGAGTGACAAGTCCTTGGGTGAATCTACTCTTGAGCATAACATAAACCCAGGTTTAAAAATAGCAAACTAGGAAGAAAGTAATAAATTTGCAGCCTGGGAAAGACCATGGCAATAAAAATCCAAGCAGCCACTCTAAGTTTTGGGAAACTCATACAGGAAGATATTTACTGAAGGCTGTTGGTTAGATGAAGAGCTTTAAAATTCAAGGCAGAAGCTCAGTAAGGATTAATAGGCAAGCAGTAGAGCAAGGAAAGGAGCCAGAGATAGATGAGTAATTCTTCGGAAGATTAGTACATGGGGGGGGGAATCACAACAAATCTTTTATTTAAGGAAATTGGAAAAAGGGAAACCCCAAAGATGTAACAAGCAGGTTTAAAAAAAAATTCTAGTGACGTTGCTGCTCAAAACGTAGCCTCAATATTGAGAACAAATACTACCCTTGTTGGGAATAATCTACACAACATGTACTGTAATATTTTTTACATGCTAGCACACTGGATTTCTTTCCTGGAGGAAAACTAAACAAAACCTCACTGATTCTATTACACTGTTGCTCCTGCTACTTCATTTGTACCATTGGAGCAGCAGCAACAGATCTGCAAGAGCAAAAAGAGAGAGCCTTGAAAGAATGGCAAGACCTGACAAAAAGGATGATCCACCTCTGCAGTGTGCTCAGAGTTTCCAAGAAAGATCAACTAGAAAATTCAAGTGTGACAGTGAGATTCTTTCTGGGTCTGGTCTATGATCTAGGTGCAATTTCAGTGTATTTTTGGAATGGTGGGGACAAGAAAGCTTAATGCAGAATTTAAAAGAAAAAAAAAAGAACAAACAGTAATTTAAGAAATACATCCATAAAAACTGATGCTATGGGAACTCCCTTATATTCTCATCAAAGGTGCCCAATCTAATGTCATTTTGTATTTTCAGGGTAGATCCAAATGTGAGCTCTAGTGCTGAGCTCTTACCAGGACAAATAATATGTGTACACATGACCAAAGGCATTGCAGGACAGGGAAAGGTACAAACGACTTAAAGCTGAAAATACACCTCCACCACCCCCAAAACCTACAAAATCTGACAGAATAAATTTAAAAGCCAGATTTACACCCCTTAGGAAAGTTAGGTCTTAGAGGTTTGACATAGCAAATTCCATAATACACTTGACAAGGTTTTCCTTAGGATGGTGACGTGCTTCAGTGGACCCAAGGAGAGCATCCACTTTTGAGAGAAGAACTGAAACAAGAACCCTTTTTCAGTGAGCTTATGGATTTGATGAGGGAGAATTCTAAGGCAATAACTTGAGATTTCTAGTTTATAGGGCTATAGGATGTTAAAATAGTTTTATTTTAGATAACAGAATTCTATTTGTTCTTAACAAGCATTTTCTTCTCATAGTACAATAAGCCACAGCTTGAGTTTGAACTCTTCCTTTATTTCACATAAAATTGACTGCTATGGCTTGAGCATGAAAGCAAAGAGGATTCAATAAACTGGTTCACCTGTTCTGTCTCCTGTACATTGGTTCAAATGTCCTGAGCTGTAAGAACTAAACTAAAGGGTGAGGAAAAAGGAGAACTATTTCAGTCTCACAGCTCCTGACTTCACCACCATCCAGCCAAGTCTCATTTCCAGTTCACCCAGCCTTGCAGGTTGGTATTTCTAACCTGTCCAACTTCCCCAGCTTTCCAGGAAAAAACAGCTCATAGGCAGAGTTCAGAAGAACATGTCTGGCAACACTAACCCCTTCACCATCAATTTGAAGATACAGAAAACATGAATTAAAAGATTTGGCTAGAACGAACTATTTCAGGTTGATTTCAACAAATAGTTTGCAACTTTAATATTTTTTAAGTAGAGAAATTAGTGATTTTGTCTCAGAAGCATGTTTTACTGTTCTTTCTTTAAAAAAAAGTGATTTTTCAATTACCTTCCTACATAATTAGAAAAAAATCTTGCTAATACACACCTAAAATATTCTGTTGCTTAGCTGTTTTCATCTCTTAAAATGAGAAAGCATATGAAGGGACTTATGATCTCAAAAGCAGAGGGCTCATCATTTCAGTATCCTTTCAGAAACCAAAAGCTCATCCTTCACTCACTTTTTCTTATTTTCTTTCACTATAATAAATGTGTCACATATACAAGAATTCTTACATCTTGATGCTACATTAAGCTTCACAAAGAAGCACAAACACACCATAAGCCTCAGGCTCAAAGTTATTCACATGCTCAGATGCAAATAAAACCTTGAAGTCAAAAACAACTTACACACTTCAGTAACAAGTAAGTTATTTGGAGCAGTAAAGTTTCAGGTAATTAAGCCTTTAATATTGGGAATATTTATGGGGGTTTTTCACCCTGAAATGCTACAACAAAAAATATAGACAGTAAAGACTGTCTGGTCCTAGAAAAATGATGGTTAGAAGTACTGTCAATTGTTTAATGATTAATTTAATTAAGGTGTATCAACAGTTTTCATAGGTGTACATTGAGAGAGAAGGAAGCACATCTCAAGAGGGTGTTTTTATAGCCTCAACAGCTCTTTCTCAGAGCATCCTTCACTTCATCAGGATTCAGCAAGGCAGTTCTTGCTGCATCAAAGCACACTGTGGAAGTTCCAATGATCCTGCCTCTTCCACTGCTTCCATGTTGGTGACGTTATATGATTTTGCATAACAACCTTATTTTCCTAAACTTTAAAACTAAGTCTCAAATTTCATCATTTTCTGACAGTTTTACTTTATCTTGGAGTGACAGATTCTGTAAACTACAGCAAATTCTCTATTCTAATACCAAGTCTTGCAAATCATGTTGCTATTCATTTATGTCATCAAAAGCACTCTGATTTGAATCAGCAGGACTGAAGCAACACGCTTGTGTATTTGACAGGATAAAGTGGTTTGACTCGTACAGCACCGATCTCTGAACATTGCTCTGCTGGAGCCTATTCAAGTAACAAAACTAAAGAGAAAAGCCCAAAAATTAATCAGAAATCTAGAACCTCTTATACAAAAGCCAAAGCCAACATTGATCTTTAGGGCAATATTGTCCCCAAAAGTTCTGACAGTTTGAATCATAAGAAGAAAACCAGGTTTTGCATCTGTTTATTCTAATACACAAATTCCAACCCAAAATCCACTCCGTGCAGCACATCTACACAAGTACGTTCAATGGGCTCTGCAGAGACCCAATGCATCTGCCACCAGTGTCAGGGTACAGCAGTAACTGCAGTGAGAAAATGGACAAGTATTTTATGGAATAAAAGTAGAAAAGTGAATCCTTGTGAAGAAACTCAATGGAGAACAGCTGATAATATTATTTTTTAAGCCACACTTCCCTACAATCTTCATTTACATGGACATATACTAAAAAAATTTACAATGCTCTTCACAGTAATAGCCATCACAATTTGACTTTATAAAGCAGTTGAATAGGCATGAGCAAGAAAAATACACATGCATTTCCTTTGTGAATACAGAAAGATGCCCAAAACTATGTATGGAACTGTCACACAACCCAAGCTTTAACTGGTACCTATTTTAAATAAACAGAGAAATCATTCACTTTCTATCTCAGATTTTTATTAATGTTTACCTTCAGGTTCTCACCTTTTTTTTGGGCAGGACAGATGAGTTTAAGGACACTTCGGATAAAAAGGTACTCCAGATTGCTGGTCTGAAATAAGGAATTACTTCCTGCCAAGTCCAAATGCAAAAGGTGGTCTGCCAGAGAATTCCATTGTATTTTTTTCCCCCCTTAACATGGCCTACCCCCTAGAAAAGCCCCCCAAGAGACATTTTTTGAAGACGTAACATGAAATAAAAATAGGTACTTATTATGCAAGCACAAGAATATTTTATCTAATTTATAGATTCTACTGCATCTCACACTACACAAGCCAAAACCGTGTGAGTGATAAATTAGAGGGATGCATGAAATTACAGACTACATGGGACGTTGTCAAAGATGCCAAAGGATGGTGCAATATATACCTATTCAAACCAGGGAAGCAGGGAGATTTGAGGGAGGAAGGAAAGGAAATACTCACTCCAAGATCTAGGGTTCAGACCAGCATCAGCAACATCTGAAGCAAGATTATCTCCTGGTATGCCTGAGCAGACCTCTGCTCCCTTTGCAGAGTTCTCCTAAACTGCACACACTGAAGAACCATTATTATTGATCATGCCCAGCGTTGGGCAGTTATCAGTATCCTGCTCGCTCTTTATCTGCAGGGGGGTTGCCTATGACATGTCCATATATTCTTTCTTCCCCCATCTTCCATGCTTGGCTAAATTTGTGTGGACCAAGTGCAAGCTAAAAAGTCCAGCCTACACAGCAGCAGACTGTGTTTGTTCAGCTCAGGCTTTGCCTTAGAGAAGAACCAGTGTTTGTGCACCATGGCTCAAGACAGAGGCAGCGTAGGGACATGAGTGACCAACGTTAACATAGATATGTCTGCCAGCAAACACACCACGAAAACCCCAGAACCTGAGGTCATCCAAAGCCTGAAGTTATCTATGCCATTAATACATGAGGTAGAGGTCTCTATGGACAACAGCTGCCAAAAACTGCTTCTTTACAGGGTGGAAGTTATCACAAAAGCCATGCTACAGTACAGCTGTCAGGCTGACAGGACAGAGGAAAGAAAAAAAAACCACCACAATACACACACTGCTCTGCAATGCCAGAAAATGCACACAAAGGACCCTCTAGGATTCAGAATAGCAAGTTTATGCATTTAAGATCAAACCTGTTCATTATTCCCTGCCCTCTGTATATATCTTCCCTCTCACTGATTGACACTCTCAAAGGGTGTCCATTTTCAAGGGAAAACTGGTGGAGTTTTCCCCAGGTCACTCTCGTCACATCTAACAGCCTGGGCAGGTATATTATATACCCTACGGACAAGAAGCTTCAAGAAACTGTCCCACTTGCAAACTCTTGTCTGTCATTCAGTTTCTGGGAGATAACAGATGTTTCGAGCTGTCCTTCCCACCAAGAGTAAAGGCTCAGGGTGCCAGTAGCACCCAGCAAAAGGGAAGACTTGGCTTAAGGAACCGAAATGAACAACGGCACTATAACATACTTTAATGTAGAAACTTTTGGGGATTTTTCTAAAGCTGTGACTCAGGGGGAAAAAAAAAAAAGAAAAAAAGTTAGATCATCTCACTTTTCAGAAGGCGATTCCAACCATCCCAACTCAAGAGCAGCAACGGTTGCTCAACCCAGATGAGCCTCTGCCATTGACATTGGTTCTAGTGGTCCAGTGCCCCACTGATGGGGTGCTCACTGCCCCCATTCTGGGGGTCCAAGCAGCTCTGCCCCCCAGCTCCTGCAGCAGGATGGATCCACGGTACAGCCCCAGAGTCAAACCCAGGACCAGCCCGGGAGCTTCTCGGGTTGTACCTTCTCTTAGGACAGAGAGAAGGCTGCAGCCTCCAGGAGTTATTAATCTGCTGCTTTTCAAGACCACTGAGCACATTTAGAATGAAACAGAGAGAAGCAGCTCTGGATGATCCTTCTGTAAACACTTGGGTCTCTGCAGGCAACCAGCCACTGGCTGCACATCCAGGTGTTTTGCTGGGAGCAGGCTTTGGCTCCAGAACATCATTAGAAAGCTCTGCTGTGCTTTCCAGCTCATTTGGCCAGCGCAGCGGAGACGGGTAACTAATGCCCACGACTGTCTCAGCTGAGTGAAAGCCTGTGCAACTGCAGGACTCTTCCAAGACTGTCTTTGCTTTCCAAATTCGGAGGGGTAAGTTCCCTTGGCGATGCCATGTGCCAAAGGCGTGCCTGGAGACCAAAAGCCTGCCTTCTCCTCTGGGGTTCCAAGCCTCTCAAACATCCCTCAAAGAGAGATGAAAAACCCACCTAATAAATATGGAAAGAAACGCTCTCAAAGCTATCAAAAAGTACAAGAGTCAGAGAAAGTACTGGAGGGACTGAGGTAATTTTTCAACATTTTTTCATTTCTTTTTTCCATAATAATGACTAAAATTTACACAATAGTAAAAGTCTCACATGCAAATGCAAACATCACTATAATCCCTATCAACAAAGCACACTGAGAAATTAAAGCAAGCTTAACTAAGCAGTGTTTGTGAATATTAATGAGCCTAAAAGCAAAATCCAAGGTTTAAAAATTTAAAGTAAAAAGAGGATTGTTTTCAGACTAATTTGTGTTTAAACTGGATGCTTTGCATGCAAAATGTGAGAAAAAGAATGAGTGATCTTGCCCTAGAAAAAAAACTTAAAGATGAGTATAACAAAGCAAGATCTTTGAAAATTCTGAGTATCCGGATACACGCAGCATTTAAGCTGACACACTGAGCTATGCTCAGATATCACTGGACAGTGGCTCATTCCCAATCTCCACATTACACCTTTATTGCAGAGATAAAAGAATATTTTTTTCCTAACTGTCATAGCACCCAACAGTAATACTTTTCCACCTGACAAGTAGAAGCAACATATTCACCACCCACAGAAGTTTAGGACAGATGTGGAACAGCTTTCTCATCTCACGCAAAGCAGTTCAAGCTTGGTTTTGTGAATGTTGAATATCCCTTGCGTCAAACTGAAGGCTTTGAAATCCTACCAACTTCGGGAAGGAACAGAAAGCACGTCAGGTGGGATTCATCTACCTCTGAGATGTGTATAACAGACACCCATATCATCTATGCTCTCTTTACAGCTAACACACAGAAACGGGTACTTTTATTCTGAAAGACACCTACATGAGGATGAGATGACAAGGTGAGATGAATAATTCTTGAGAACCACCTATTCCTCTCCACTGACTCAAAAGGGAGATGAAGACTCACTCCCGTGCAGCTGTCTACAATGCAGACATTTAAAAGCAAGCAAGAGGAATCTCACCCTTCACATTTCATGGTTCAGAAGCCCAATGCACCCTATCCCTTCACCAAAATTTGACCCAGATGTTAAAAGTACCAGCTCATTTTCTAGAACAGCCATGTTCTTCCATGGCCAGACTCCTTTCGTTCAACCATCCTGAATCAACCCAGCTTTATTAGCTTTGGTAGTTTTTGGTTTTGTTTCATTGGCTGTTGTTTTTTGTTTGTTTTTTTTTTTTTTTTTTTTCAACCTTATTTTTTTTATTTTTTTTTTTTTTCAATAAAGGATCTAATCCCTGCACAAATTTAGTTCACAACCATACCAGATTAAATGCTTCTCACTGAGCTGAGTGCCACCACTGGAGAGGATGGACTGGACCACTGACATCCTAATGTAAATATCTGTCTGCTCTGTTTTGTGTTTGGAAACTTACAATTCATGAGGCAAATATTTAATACTGATAAGTAATAAGTGAAAAATGGACAGTAGAGAATGAGAAGAGAACTGCAGTAATCTCTAAAGAACATTACAGCACTGGAAAACAGCAATTCTGGTTGCCAGATACCAACACCAGCCTTTCCCAGGAGTGCCCAACTGCCAGAGGGGCAGGGAGCATCCCAGCTGAGGCATGGGTACTCAGATCCTTCACCTCTCCATGCAGGCACATCCAGAGTTTCAGGGAAAAACATGAAAGCAATCACCAGGCAGCCTCAGGTATATTCCAACATCTCCTTGGAAATACACTCCAAGGCCAAAGGAAACTAATTCCTTTTGCAGGGCAAAGGACCCATGCAGAGCCCTTCTGCTTTTACTTCTGCTTTGATGATGCAAGGCAGCAACCCTAAAGAACAAGCTACTAGTAAAAGAAAATAAATAATTTACTAAAAAAAAAATAATCATCCCAGGCCAGTTAGCTTCCATGATCTCACCTACTCCTCCTTTCCCTCCCAGCACCCCCATCCTACCACTATCCCTTCTGCCCGGATGGCAGGAGGACAGCCAGCTGCAGCATCATTCAGCTTAAACAGACATCAGTGGCTCCTGGTTCATTAACTTCTTCTGCTTGGACCCTGGAGATAAGAATCTGCTGCCTGGAGGACCACCATATGAAGGCAACAAAAAAAAAAATAAACAAAATGATAAAATAATACACAATAAAATCAGCAAAGCAGGACTTTGCCCCAGCCTTCTGTCATAACCCTAAACAAAGGGGAATTCCCATCCTTCCCCTGCAGTATGAGCATAGCCAAGAACTGCGACCTTCAGGCTTAAAGCTGGAATTTACCCTTTGTATTCACGCACAAATAGGCTAATAGTCTGGATCCCAGTCAGAATCACAGCTGTGCACGTCCTAAAACACAACTGCTAACATGTTTGGCAGCCTGTGCAACACTGGTATGAATAAGGCTTCCCTGTCAATCTGTCCCCAGTGCAACCCAAATGTGCCCAATAAAATATAACTCCAACGTGGCAAATTCTGTATCCCTGCTCCATGGGAAAGGAACGGGATTGAAGTGCAGCAGCTTTGTCAAGGCTTCCCTACCTCCCCTGCTAGCGTTCAGCACCCAGTGACACCAGATCCAGGTGCTGGAAGTTTCACGTGCCCAAAGCCCGCTCATTTATTTCAGCCCTGACTAAAGCAGTGACATTTGCCAAAGTTTCCATTTAATTCATCCTAGGCTGAAAAGCCCCATTCCCTGGAGGTAAATATCGATGTCTAATGAGGAACAGTCACGCACAATTACACCGTAAGGCAGCAAATGGCTGAGGATCTTCAGAAAGCTGATTTGTTAGACTAATTCCTGGAGGGGAAAACATCAGTAAGTGATGGCTCAAAATGTGATGCAAAGCTTCCTCAGGGATGCTACACAGAAAGGATCCTTGGTTCTTCCTTGGGATGAAAAAAGTACAAAATAAGGACCGAGTAAGAAAGCAACCTGAGCCACCTCATCTCATTACTGATGAATTTCTTTACAGCAGAAAGGAGGTTTATTTAAAATGGGTGTTTTCTAAGCTGTACTGGGAGCTTACCTCCAGCTCCTACAGCTGACCTCCTGACAGAGCAGGAGCCCCAGTGCCAGGCACCTGGAGACTGTAAGCAAGAAAATACCCATTAATGTGAGGCTGTAGTCTAAGGCTGGAGGTTCACCTTCCAGAACAGCATCACACCCACCTCTCCCGCTCCAAAGCCAGCACAGCTCTGTGCTCCTGCTGCTGCCTTGGGGCCCAGCTGCGGTTCCTAAGGCACATCATTATTTCTCCAAAGGGTCACCTAGCCCAAAGGGAGGACAAAGCAGAAAAGCACCCACATGGATTTGTATTCTGTAACAAAGAAGTCTGGAAAATAATGGTGTGTCACTGAAGCAGGATGTCACTGGAGAACAGCTCTCCCTCCCCCAGGTACCCTCTCCTGCATCTCACCCCATTCCTCCCCACCACCAATACATGCCTGCAAGGAACTTAAACCAAAACTATCTGGGTCTCATTTTAATGTTACAAAGTTTCTGAACTTTTTGCTTTACACCCATTAAGAGACATTTCAGTTCAAGAGCACCTTTTGGGGTGAGGAAGAAAAAAAGAAGAAAAAAGGGAACAAGAAACCCCCCTTAGCAAGCCCAGTAGCATAGACTTCTGTAATTGATCCAGGAGGGAGACGAAACCATAATTAATCCATTCGGGAGATGGGGATGTCTCAAACATACTTTTTTGGGAAAGGGAGGGAGCACCTGGTTATGTTCACTTTACAAACAAGCAAAAGCTAATTGCTTCAGAGTGCCAGCAAAATCCATCCAGGGAATACATCCTCTTATCTAATGCCACCTGCAGCAGGACTGCGCTGCTCTGAATTATAGCCAAGATCAAAAAGCATCTGTGCATGGCATTATTGTATTTCCTCCTCCTCCTCTTTGCTGGATTTGTATTTCTGGTCACTGTCAGCTAAATTGTTATTTTTAATTGTGAGACATTCCCACTTCTTGCCTTTCTCCCCACACATCACAGGATGCACAGCTCGAGTTATCCATCACAGGGGACAGCAGCAGGAAATGGGAGGCTCCGAGTGGCAGCTCATTGCAGGATCGACTCTTTGCAAAGTGGCTGCTGCCAGGTGGCTTTTCTGCCCTTGCACAGCCCAGCATCCACGATTCCTACGCTCACCGATTCCCACTTGCTACTGCTAATAAGGGGCAGCTTAGGTATAGAACAGCATTAATTAGTTATAAATTGAAATTAATTACCATCATAATGAAAGGATGCATGAATATTAAGTTTGTTTCTTTTACAGTGGGATTTACAAAAGAGAGGAGGAAGGTATTGCAGGATCGACTCTTGGTTTGTTTGGTTTTTTTTGTTTGTTTGTTTTTTTTTACTAACAAAGCCATGAGGAATTCAGAACACAGTGCAAGGAAACAAATACTCAGAGGCATTAATTACTGGATCACTCCCAACCCAACCCCTTCCAGGGGGTGGAAACGCCTCCAAGAGCCAAATGTCATAAAGCAAAAAGTACACAATACCCTTTACTACGTCTATTAGGCATGTGCTCAAAGTTGCTTGTTTTGACCCCCTTTAAATATATCTGTGCTGTCAGGAGCTGAATTTGCTGGCGGATGGCACGTGCGATGCCTCAGAGCACTGACAACAATGGAGCAGCACTGACACAAGCACCAGCTCCAGGACCCTGGGTGTCCTCTCAGCAGCCCAGCACACCCCCAAAGCGGTGCTAGGACACTGGTAACCAGCAGTGATGGCACTGCACAGAGCCCTGGCTCTAACTGTGTCTCCATAGGTATCTACCAGAAGCTGCAGCAGAGAAATCGCTCACAACATTATGAGCTGTGAAACACAGCAGAGAGCACTGCGTGGAAAAACTTCCTATGCCTTGGAGAACAGAGGGCATCCCCCACACGTCTGGTTGGTTTAAGGTAAAAGAAACTCTTTTCTAAGCTAGTTTAAGGTTTGCCATCTCCAAGCCCGGCTAGAAATCAGCTGTTTCTCTTACAACCCATTGAGCTCACTTGCCAGCCTCTGCTTTATTAGGCTTTGCAATTTATTTGGTAACACCAAAACACTCAATACTTTTTACATAGCATGGTAGAGGGAGGCGGCAGTGACAGAAAGGATGAACCCACCAATTCAGTCAGAGGTGATTAACCCAGCAGTCCCCACTGCCTGCACGAGCCCCACGGCACATCACAGCCTTGTGCATCCCCCACCCCAGCCTGCTCCAACCAGAACCCCTCTGGGAGCTGTGGGCTGCTCAGACAGGGCAGATGACAATGATTAATTTAGGAAACTTAGGTTATGATAGCAACAGCTGAAATGAAAAACACTTTTGAGGGTAGATCAGTCTCAATGTTGAAGAAACAAGAACAAAATTGTCCTAACACAGAGCAGGCACAGGAGTGAAGCAGCTGTTGGGACAGATGCCTGGACTTACACTCACATCAACAACTTTCTGAAAAAATATTTGCTCTACACTGGGAACCTACTAGAATGAAGTCACAGGCTCCGTCCAAGACCTTTCCCTAGATCCTGTCAGCGTGACAACAAAACACATCATGAGCCAGAAACCTTAGTGCTGTCAAACAAAAGTAACAGTCACTCAGGACACAAACAGGGTATGAGATTTGCAGAAAAATTGTTAAAGATGAAGCTCTGGCTTCAGCTTGGTTCAGCAAGCAGTTTATGGGCCAGCAAACTTCCTTCCTGCAATTGCCACTTTATTTGATGGGGAACAAATTTGGTGTTTGACAGTGATAAAAGGAGCAGCTACAAATAACACCAAGGAGGGGGGAAGAGGTTTTAATCTATGTCTGAGCAGGGAAGACGTACCTACACATTGCCTGCAAGGGACAAGCCAGCACTGCCATCAATAACATGCCATGTAAAGCAAGCATCACTTTCCATCAACCCTGGGAAAGGCCTTTTAGTCCTGTAAGTGCAACTTTGTACGTACTCCATTCATTTACCGTCCCTAGTGGGTTTTGTATTAAATTAAATGTTTATACAGTGCTTTGAAGATGTAAAGTACTGAAAGTAGCAAATACTTTCATTAGATATCAAAGAGCTCGCTATAGCTTCTAGAGAATAAGTGGATCCATCAGCTGAAATAATTGGCTGCATCTAACACTGTGACAAAGTGGAATGGTATAAACGTCCCCTTCCCCACAGTACAGAGACAGGAAGGTACAGAATCACACTCAGATTTGTTCTTGGAAGAAACAGAGTAAGACAGGATTGTTTTACCAAAAGGATTAGTTTGTTATTTGTTGGGAGGGGCACTGCCTTCCTCTTAGGGATCAAGTGTTGGACAGAGCTAGAAATAAGGCACTAAAGATGATGGATAACTGCTATAAACCATTACGGCAAATGTGATGTCTTTGATTTAGGCCTATTTGACCAAAGCTAGGCTCTGCTGACTTTGCTATTCCTGACTCTAGAAGCGCACAGGCTATGCACAAGTGAGGCAATACCTAGAAAATATGAAGAAACTGCTCTGAGAGGCAAGGGGCGTGATTTAGAGTTACAGTTTCAGTGTTTCTTTAGTAGCTATATCAAATATGAATGTTTTTCTGCAACAGAAATAAGCCCTAGAATACAGATTCCTTGTATTTCAACGTAACATTCAAAATTATTTTGGAGGATTTTTCCTTTTATCATGTTATTCTGAGATTCTCGAAGATTCCCATTTTACAAGACATCATCACAACAATTGCTGTCTTCTCCTGACAACTCTACTGGAGTTGGTAGGAGACTCACTACTTTCCCAGTATCTGTACTGTAGCCTCTAAACACCAAGACAGGAAAAAGAAAAAACAACAGGCAGCAGATTAGCACTGCCACCCCTAATTAAGCTAAAAATACACCACCATGCAAATAATAAGGGGGGAAAAACTCAACAGGAAAGACACTGACTTTGCAGCAGAGAGGCAGGTCCAGCTGTTTAGGCACATCTGGCCAATAAAAGTGACTCTACCACCAACTTATTTATCTTAGTGAAGGACAGGAGACCAGAAGCTGTGCAGTAAGTAGCTACATAATGCACAGGCAGGGATCTAAAGATGTGTGCTGCTTCTGTCACCCGTGGACACTTTCTCAGGGTAAATCTGGCAGGCCAGGGCTGGGAACCTCCCTTCACCCACCGCAAAAGGCAAACCAGCCTTCTGACCTGCCAGGGATAGCAAGGGTTAATACCCCTTTCTCAGACACTTCATGCTGTGAAATGCAAGGAAAAAAGTTATCTTGCACCTTATAATGAAAATATGGATTAGAGAGCTTTCCCCCTCTTACTAATTCTGAGCAGTTACTTTATTGGCTAATTTATCTTTAAATTGTCTCCACATATTTTGACTAAGGGAATGGGGCTTTAATTTCTTTAGATTGGTTGGATTTTGTGTCCTCATCCTAAACCTTGCCCCACAAATTGCAAAGGCTGCTTTGGGAATCTGTGCAGCTCTGTTAACAACAGCTCGCAAAGGTTACCAAGATAATCCATCCCAAGCTCTCCATAATATCACAGCTCTAGGATGCTCAGGTTTCTTTAGACAGTGCTTTTAAATAAGATAAAGATTTAAATTCTGATTATTTGAAATGTAATTTTAATCTTTTTATATAAATGTTAATAACAACATTTGGGAAATATCCTGGGGAAGGAGGGAGAAAATAAAGCAGAAATCATTCTGAGGGGACTTTCTCCTGTCTCCTGAAGTATGAGCATCACTATCACAACTGTCACAGAATTTAAATAGCCTTTGATCCACACTATAAATCAACTGAACATTTTCATCGAGGTGTGAGTCATCCTCATATACCTACGATTTAATTTGTTAGCATGCCAATTACCACAGATTTACTTCAATCTGGTTTTGGATTTGACCACCAACAATCATAGCTCACACGACATTCCTGCAGGACAGCAAATGAAGAGGAGCAAGGCAACAACCACCAGGCACAAGCTGCAGGAACACAGCAGCAGTAAGTGTATTAGGCAATTGTACTGACCCATGGACCAACTACGGGAGCAGCTCCACAGCCCATGCACGGCAGTTTAAAGTCACAGAGTCCTGCATCTCTAAGAGTGTTTGGACCACCTAGAGCAAAGCAAAGAAGCAAATGTACCTGATGGAGATACAGGAGTCTCATTTTAGCCCTGTGCCACAGCAGGGTAAAAGCCGTCAGAGAGCAGCTAATAGTCAGGGGAAGCCTGAGAGCCCAGGAATTTGACAGCAGACAAGCAAAAAACTCAGATTTAGGCAGAACAGCAAGAGGCGATGAAAGTCACCATGAAGTTCTGATAAAGGGACTGGCCTGAGGAGCAGCTTTGGGGCTGTGCTGTTACCAGGTACAACTGCTCTGGCTGACCCAGGTACAGGAGGGAATAAAGGTGCTGTGGGCAGAGGTAACGGGAACAAGATGAAATACAGTTAATTCTATTTACAAATAAGAATTAATTTATTTTTATCATAAACTTGATTGAACACTAAAACAGGTTGCCCAGAAAAATCATGGAGTTTCCATCCTTCGAGACATTTGAAACTAGACAAGGCCCAGAGCAACCTGCTCTAATGGGTCCTACTTTGAGGAGGGTGGTCAGACTGAAGGATCTCCAGAGACACCTTCTAACCTGAATAACTCCCTTGTTCAACACCACCAGAGAAGAAAGGGAAAGGACTTCAAACCCTGCAGGAACCAGCTCCTCCCAACTCAATCTCTCAAAATCAGAAGAGAAATGGTGAAATCTCTTTCACCATAACCCCAAGATCCTCTCCATCTTGTAGCACCCCATCCTTCTGATGCCCAGTTCCTTCCCATAAGATATAGGATACATCCACCCAACTTCATTTTTCCTTTAGCTCCATTTTCAATATCACCTTCCCAAATCCACAATGAACGTCACATGTTAATGAAATAATCCTCCAGAGAATGAAATGCACTATGCAAACATGAACATCTTTATCAAGCGTATTTTTTGTTTCGAGAAAATATCCCTGAGGAGAAGAGCTGGGGCTTAACGGCTCTTAATCTAGCTAACGAATACCTCCTCGCATCTCTGAAAGCTTCTAGACTGTCTGCATAAGAATATGGATTTTATAATGCCCATGCTGGCCATTACAAGGGAAGTTCTTAGAACTGCAAGTAAAATATAGAGCAGGCATGTCCTGTATGTAAAAACTTTTATTTTCCTGACAGCAGCAGGTGAGATGCTAGTGATGGAGCGGGGAATTCAGCATGTGACAGTGCTGCCGAGCAAGCGCAAGGTTGTATCGGGCTCTTCTCTTCCCGAGGGGAATTCAGAGCTCAGAAGTTGCTGTAAACAGCAGTGACTATCTCAGTCCTCTTCCAAATAATCCATGAAAAAAACCTGAAAAATCGCAACAAGAAGCTTCCTGTAGTGCATTGCAGAGATTTCAACTGCAAGCCACACCTGAGCACAGTGTAGATCAAGCTATAGGGTTCACTCTGCCTACCACCTCTTCCCAAGACTGATGGTTTCCGCTAGCTGTTAGGACACCGCCACTTGTTTGCATTAGGTTTCCTTACACAAGGAAAAATGCCCCTCTCACTGCTTGAACTGCCTTTTGTTTCACCTGAAGGAAAAGCAGCAACAAAAAGTCATCTGAAACTCCCTGGCCAGAGCTTTAATAAACTGTCACCTGCTGTGTAGCAGGCACAGAAGGCAACCCAAGGCACATACTTCCAAGAGGTTAAAAAAAGCTTAATGTACCCCAACTGAAAACAGCCATCCATCTGCAGCAACGGGAACCAGAGAAAATTAAGGTGCAACACATACTGGAAAAAGCAGGGAACCCATACAGAGAGGCACAATCACAGGTCAGCTCTGAACGGAATGCAAGCAGGAACAGCTCTGCGCTAAACAGGTGCATTTATTTTTTAAATCAGAGTATAGGAAACAAGAAATCATTTCCACACAGGCCAGGAGAGCACTGTCAGAGGGCAGGGACTTTCAGAGGTGACCAATCCAGCCTCAAAACTGCAACTTTGCATTTGAAGGACAGAAGCCCATACCTCCCACCCTAAGTGAGCTGGTGCAGCTACAGTGGCAGGAGCAGCTTTTCATTTACATCCTTTACCACCCATGCCAGTCACTTCAAAGAAATCAGGCCAATTGGCATTTTTTATCACCTTCCAAATAAAAGCCTCATCCCAAACTTTATTATCCCCAGTAAACAGCAGAGTCACAAGATATGGGCAGAGAAGAGCGCATCCCAGGATAAGCTACAGTTGTCATTTTACCCATCTCTGCTGATCTCATTATGTACCAATCTGATGAATTCCTGTTAACAGGCTAAATTAGCAGATTTTTAACAGGCTTAATTCAGTTCCAGGCTGGATGAAGCTGGTGTAAGTACTGCCACAGGCTTACACAGGGAAATAAAAACTAAGACTACATCAAGTACTTTTTAAATTCCATCCTAAAATGACAGGCTTAAGGAAAACGAGATGAAAACTGGCTTTACACATTACTATTTTCTATTTCTACAACAGAAGCAAATGTCTGCAGAAAGATTAGTACATCAAGCACTGCTGGGAGTTAAGTACTATTATTCACACTTTACAAATAAAGAAAGTAGAAGTGATTTGCCCAAAAGCCATAAGACAGACAAGGACTCGACTGAATACACAGCCCACAGCCTCTCCATCTGGTGCTCTTCTGTCTAGACAACACTACTCTTGTAGGCCACTACCAATGAAAAGATAATGTAATCTGGATTTTTTATTTTTTTTGTCTTGTTACATTTTCAAAGAGGAAATAGATCTATATGGGAAAGCATATTAACTGTTTGCTCCAAGTCTCAATTTAAATGGAGAATTTCTCATTTGGATAAACCAAAACCATTCTCATCTTAATTTAATGTTCCTCTGTAATGAACAGAAGGATCAAAGACACTGGAGATTTTTGCCAGGCTATAATAGAAGTTGAATTAAATTAAAAAATTTCTGGGCCAGAAGAAATCCAAACATGAAAAATATCTCTCTGCATCCCAAATCGGAGTGAAGAGTTGAATTTCTTTTAACCTCTAAAAGAGGAATTGACAAACTGTTTTGCTAAGTCTTTTTAATAAAAACACCACATTTGGATATTTCTGAAACACCTCTTTCAGCTCTCAAAGCTGCAAGCCAGCTTGGTATTACATCATATTTTCCTGTTGGGACAGAGCTCACATCTCACAGGCTGGCAGGACCATCCCTTCTGTGGATGCCCCACCACAGCACTCTGGTAATCCCTCAGAAGCCTGGAACATCATTGCAGGAGATGAAGCTCAAGCCTTTTATCTGTAGGCTGAACTCTCAGCAGCTTCCCAAGTCCTAGACAGTAAGGAGTTCACAGCAATATAAAGTCATACACAATTTTTGGGATGCAAAAGGAACACACTGGAAGACAGTTCAGATGCTTTGGTCCCAGTACCAATATTATTCTACCGACCATGAAAAAAGTATTCCTGTTTTCTTTCAAGGGCAAGGGGGAAAAGTTACTGGTTCATTTTCAGGACTCTAGGCTTAAAACTTCCATAGAGAAGCTGACTTTGCAGACATTGCATTTTCTACTATAAAATAATTATGATGAATGATACCCAAACAGATTTTATGGAGAACTGTAAAATAACTCGTATTTGAACTGTTCATTGCCGCTTCTCTTCCCCTCAATAGTCCTTCAGGGCTAGGTACTGGTTGATGGGCCACAAGCACCCCCTACAATTAACTCACAATTGGAGTTAATCTTCCAATTGCCTTTTTTTGTCTTTTCTGTCTGTTCTGAAGCAGCTAGCAAAAACACCTGAGGACACTACAAATACCAGCAGCAATACCAGAACAAAGACATTCAGCAAGCAGAGATCCACTTTTATTCGCTTTTTCCTATTGTATCAGCAAAGATCAAACTAATTTCAATACAGAGAGGAAGGATCCAAAACAAACAAAAAATATTGCAGTCAAAATATTGATGTTTTGGTAATTTAGCATGATGCTACGTACAGCATGGTATTGAAAAAAAGGACATGTAGCATCTCAAGCCACTAACCACCATCAATTCTCTCTGTCTCTCAAATTAGAGATCTAACAGCAGTATTTCACTTTTTCTATTTCTTGTGGCAACCACCTTCTCCCCTCTTCATCCTCAGTGGTAGGCTCTTACCACAAGCATCCGTCATCCTCGAAGGGAAGATCTGCTGATGAACACACTCCAGCATGCAATATCGGCACCTGTTACATGCCATAGAATTTATTTGAAAGAAGCTGGTTCGTGCCACCGTTTGAGGCCAGGGGAAGAAAAGCAAAATATAGAGATCATCTTTTCTTCTCTGCAGTTGTTAAAGTAGGTGACATGGACGATGACCAGAGGCAGTAAGGTTTGTAACGGGCAGGGATGACCATGGGGCTGGGAGAGAATGCTCTGGGCTTTCCAAGGCAGGAAAGCAGGATGGGACAGATGATTGACCTGCACTTAGAGAAATCCCACACTTCATTCACCCTGATCACCTTGGCAATGAGCAAAGCCATTACAGCCATCTACTAGAAAACAGACAATGGCAAGAGGGACAATCTTTACACGGTCAACAAAAGCCCTTGGATTTTAATGATGAGCTGCAAACGAGCACCCAGTTACACAGAGAGAAGGAAAAAATGGAAGGAAAATAGACCCGTGAGTCAGCTTTGCTCAAAATCAGACTCTCGTTTGCTCTTGTGTCTCAGTTCATACATGTGTCACTTTATGTGCCAGAAGCTGTTGATACAANCACACTCCTCATTTCTTCCTTAATTACTACAAGTAATTTTATTAATATACTTTGCAGCACCATTAACTGTTACCTGAGGCTTAACGTTAAAAATGATGAGACCATATAATCTTAATGGGATTAATTAATACTACCGTGGCTTTAAATTTTTACAGATCTGGCCAACAAAGCACAAAGGTTTTTGGGGTTTTTTTTAGTTGTGGGGGGTTTTTGTTTGTTTGTTTGCTTGGGTTTTTCTTTAGTTTGGGGGTTTTGTTAAATTTCTTTAAGTAATGGCCTGACAACAAACTGGAGCAGGAAGATGGATACTATAAAAACAACATAACTCCCTCCAAACGTCGCTATTATGAAATGTGGCAGTTTATCCAAAACACCCTCGTGCTTTTGTCAGTGAAGACAAGACAGANAAAGGTTTTTGGGTTTTTTTTTTAGTTGTGGGGGGGTTTTGTTTGTTTGCTTGGGTTTTTCTTTAGTTTGGGGTTTTTGTTAATTTCTTTGTTTTTTAAGTAATGCCCCAACAACAAACTAGAGCAGAAAGATGGTTACTATAAAAACAAAATAACTCCCTCCAAACATCGCTATTATGAAATGTGGCAGTTTATCCAAAACACCCTCGTGCTTTTGTCAGTGAAGACAAGACAGAGACACCAGGCACTGGAAAAACAGAGCAGTAAGAGCCCAATTGTTTGATATTTTTTTTTTTTCCTCTCTCCTTTCTTGTTTTCTAAATACAGAAGCAACGACCAAGCTATCCCTTGACATCATTTGATAGACAAAGAGGTAGTATGACCACTAATGGGACAGAGACAAAAAGGTTTCAGGAGTTGCGAAACTGGACATAGCAGCAGTCAGAAAACACAGGGTGGGAGAGCAAAACAGTTTTTGTTCCTTTGGTGACACGTTTAAAATTTACAGCACCTCCTATCAAAACAGGAAGAGTAAAATGGTGTGTCCTCAGCATGGGTTTTACCAGAATGATCAAATTTACTACTTCCATGACTAACCTGTCAAAAAATCTGGCACCAAGAGCTCACAGTGGAGATTTGCTTCTGGGTTTGTCCCTCTTTCTGTCTCTCAGATTGAGCAGGGGGGGTTATAAAGCAAATTCACTTTAATCCCAACTCATTGAATTCAACAGCTCATCCCTCAGAAAGAGAAATGCACGAACTGGAGGTACTGCTGGTGTGATGTCCATGGGCACTGAGCAAACAGCTCCACTTGCAGCCACGAGGATCTACAGCTGCTCAGCACCACTGAAAAAATGGTTCTTGTAACAGTAAGTACAGCAGCCAAACCGCTCAATAGATGTTATTAATTATATTGTCAGCTGAAGACCGATATACTTACTCTGCACTGATAGTGTAATTATCAAGGTGCCCTGCCTTTGCCTGGTAAGTACTGTCTGCAGTAATTAGTTTTCCTCTGCATATAGATGTTTGATAGTATTATGTAAATCACAAGGTATTTGCTACCTATATTTTACAGAGATATCTACTGTCAAACTCTTGAAAACATATTAAAACAACATTAAAAAGTCACATGAACACAGGAATAGAATTTCCTTGTTATATCCCTTCAAACTAGGCTTTAAGAAAAAAAAAGTGTCTGCTGGAGCTGACAAAGACCTTGAAACTACAGCCATGGTTTTTGACTTTACTCCAAATAACTTCTCACAGCCAAGAGGCTCCAAAATCACAGCCTGAAAGTCTCACAAATCAAGCACCCAGAAGTCAGGCACAGGGAAGCACTGGTTATCTCAGGGAGCTCTGGTATCTGTGCTCCCCCAGTACCACATGCACCCACAGATGGGTGGCAGCACCAAGAACAATACAGCTTTGTGCCACGGCCACACGGAGACCAGGACAGACCACAGTAGTTCCCAGAAAAAGGAAAAACCTACAGATTTAGGGAAATACCCATAACTGGGAATTAAAGCAGCTCTGTACCTGCAGAAGAACATTAATATATCGTTATTGGTAAACCTGCTCAGTTAATTCCTCCAGTGCAGACCCAGTGTTGCACTTGACTGGGTCTTGGACAGCCACATCCCTTAGCCTCCCCCCTCTGCCACCTCCTAGGGATCCTAACCCTCAACACCACCAAGTTCTCCTCCATCATATGGATGTGGAATTAACTCTCGGATTCACCCACGTCAGCTAGAGTTCAGCAATGAAGGTATTTCAGACAATTTCCCAGCTCCCACAGTTGCTATGTAAATGGCAGGTTGAGAAAAAAGATCTTGAAATAATGCACAGCAGCATCGTAACTGAGAGCAGCACTGGCCCTTTGCTTAAGAATAACCCTTCGGTTTGTTCTTACCATGCACAACCATGGCTTCTGCATTGTTCCCAACAAGAGGAAAACCTGTATCATGACTCAATACTAGGATCCATTGGTTCAGATGCATTTGACTCCAGTGAAATTATCCCCAAAGTGTTAAATAAAGCTTAAATATGCTTTTTTCCTATGCTTCCTCCCCCTAAGGGTTCTGCATTTGACTTTTCAGGCCAAAGAATGCTGTAATAATAATCACATTAAGTCTTTATCTTCATCTGTGACTGGCTTCTACAGGGGCAATAGAGTAGATCTTGATCTTCCAGAAAAAAAGTGTTGTAACTTTGCCTTAGTAAAGGCTGCAGGAGACTTCTATTGGGAATTTATTCAACTAGAAGAGGAATTTATTTTTCAGAGAAAAAGAAAAAAAGATGTAACACTTTTTTTGCAATATACAGCTTAATTGGAAATATGGAATAAATTAGGACAAAAAAGCCCAGGGATGTTTAAGGCAAAAATAATCTTTAGCAGCTTTGCATACTTGAGTATGAAGCAGAGACAAATTAAATTATAATCTTCTGTGCTAAATTTATACAGGAGACAAGTATTTTTACAGAATATATTTTAGAGTGGTCTTTAAAAGGAAAAAAAATAAAGTTAGCATTTTACTTGACCAAAATTATTTCCTATTTAAATACTCATGATTATCTGGTCTCAACACTATGCATTCCTCACATGGCGATTTGCAGAATCTCTGCTATAGGTGCTGTACAATACTCACAAGGTCTAAAGAACTTAATGGTGTGCTGTGAGTGCTTGATAAAGAGCTGTAACTCTGTTTGCCATTTGATAAACTTGGGTAATAAGCATAATAAATAGGTACATCAGACATTAATGCCACTAAAGCTTTTCTAAATCTTTCTGCCCATCCTCCTGGCTCTTGTTCTATATAGGGTGTGAGATTTCTCTGGCTTAGAAAAAAAGACTAAATTATCTTTTCTTAAACAGTCCTAGAAATGCCAGTAGTTAAAAAAAACCCAAAACAAAAACCCAAAACACTTGAGCGCACAAGGTCTATAACCCCACTTTTTCTATCCTAAAGACCATAAAGCCATTCTTGAAGTGAGATATTCCCCCTAATTCCCCACTTCAGAGTTATCATAAGAAAATAATTTATTGCAAGACACTAGCACCCAGCTTCCCCTGGGAAAGCCTTCCCCAGCAGCGCAGAGCTGGCCAAGAACCTGCTTCCACAAAAGCAACCATGTGTCCATGCACCCTCTTCTCATTAAACCTTC